>BLKR01010839.1:0-45037 GCA_011170035.1 Teleogryllus occipitalis
TGCGGGTAAAACTGTGTTTCGTGGACTCAATGATGTGGTTGAAGTGAGCGAATTATGTATAGATCACTACAATCTCTTCATTGATTCTAAGAGACATAATACATCATTTTCTAATTCAGTGATATCAAGAATTGATCACAAGTTCTAAATAACAAAAGAAGAACGTGTGTTTCGGAGTGTGTCTGAGTGATGAGATAGTGATGAGTACATTTTATCGCATCACCATCTCTGAGCACTCGCGCCCAAGAGGATATGTCATTGATTTTAATACTATGATCTGAATTATTGCTAACAAGATTCAGAAATATGAAGAAATCGTGTTTCAGGTTTCAGTGACGAGGGTATTGTGTGTGAATTTTATCTTATCACCATCTCCTCATTGAAGCTCAGGGGCATATTTTGAATCGTATGAAAAAGCTCGAGTGCTCAGATCTCTAAAAGAAGACAATTAATTATCAATGTGTTTGTAATTTATCAACAACCAAGTGAATTAAAAATCTGTTATTTAAGTGAAATATCAGTAACCAATTTCAGGTTGCAAACGGGAAGTTGCGTTTTCGAGTCTGGGAAAGGAAGATACGGATTTGAATATAGGAAACTATAAGATTTGGTTAAGATTGGTCTTAGCTGCTTTTAGACATAGTGGGCTTGCTTACAGAAAGAAATATTGTTTCGTTTATTTCAAGTTCTGGGTCATATGGCTGATGGCTTTATCTTTTGATTACTGGTATTAATTGTAGTTGGTTTTTTTAGTCAGTATTACATTATTCTCAATGTGATGTTTCTTAGATGGCTAATGTACACAGTTCACTGAGTGATAATTCTATTTAGTAGGGCATTATTCATTAACTGAATACGTAAAGATGTGATTCGAGGGCACGGAAATTAATGAGTGCCGTTAAATTCTGTAACTGTAAATACACGTCTCAGTGAGGTAGAAATATATTTCGTCGAAAAGTATATTAAATGCAGTTGTGACGCTCATCTCATTTGGAATGGCGACGAGGAAATTTTTTTCCGCGTGTTGAAAAAAGCAAGGTAACGCCGTATCTTAACACTTTCCGCTTGCTCGGTGTATGACTGCCGCATTTTACCTGTTCGCATTTTAAAATTTTAAAAGGACATGGAAAGACACTCAATATTTTACAAAACATTAATGAAAATTATGCTAAAAATAAAAAATAAAACAGTTGTATTAGATTTGCAGTGTGTAATTAAGATAACAAAATAGTAGTATTTTAAAACCCCCTATTTGATTCTCACTATTGTCAAAACAAAAAGTTTGGCGTTTATTGCACCAAGTAAAATAAAATTGTTTTTGTATGCTAACAATAAACATTGACATGTAGTGACCAATCTAAGAAATGAATGGAAATGTAATGTCGGATATTGGATATGGAAATTGGATATTGGATACTAAACACGACGCGCTTTCAGATTGCCAACATGGATTTAGAAAATCAAAATCAATGGAAACAGCTATATTTTCTTTTCTTAAAGATGTCGCCTCATCATTAGATCAAAACGAGGCACCTATTGGATTATTTTTAGATCTCTCAAAAGCTTTTGACATCATTGATCATGACATTTTACTTTTAAAATTACCTTCATATGGAATCCGTGGTTTTGCTCTAGATTGGTTATGTTCGTACCTTAAACAACGATCTCAGAAAGTTGAAATACCTTACTGGAATGGTGGAACATTACGTACGCACCTTTCCCACTCTTTGCCCGTTGCATGTGGAGTTCCTCAAGGATCGATTTTAGGCCCTATTCTGTTCCTACTTTACGTAAACGATATGCCCTCGACGATTCAAAACGGAAGAACGGTTCTCTTTGCGGATGATACGAACATCCTTTGCAATAAAGAAACCGTAAATAGTACAATATCAGATGTTTCAAATTGGTTCCGAAATAACAAATTAATAGTAAACGAAAAGAAAACGGTTTTAATGCAGTTTTCCATTTCAAAGAAACAACTATCATTATAACTATTTCAAATCATGATAACTATTTCAAATTCCTTTCAGGATGACAGATAGGAGTATGCTAATGGTAGCTGTCGTTTCCGTTTTATCTTATGAAGACTATTTCAAATTTCTTTCCGGATGGCAGTGAGGAGTATGCTAATGGTATAATCCTGATTTCCGTTTTATCTTATGAGGACTGTTTCAAATTTCTTTTCGGATGGCAGTGAGGAGTATGCTAATGGTAGCTGTCATTTCCGTTCCGATAAGGTGCGTCTAAGTGGCTCGGAATGGAGGTGGTGGGACGTAAATTGTATCGTTGCAGAAGAATGCCAAAACTGTCTGAGCCTTCTACCAATGGCGCCAAATGATGAGACATGTACTGGATTTACTTTCACGTAGTAAATCAGCTTTTGACTTTAATGTGGCTGCGACAAATAATCGAGAATATACTAGAGAGATCTGTCTGAACGCAATTCATGACGAAAATGAAATTCCTGTGGCACCCTCGAAAGTTGATCATCTCAAACTTCGAAACGGTAAATTTTTCGTAAATAATATCTAAATATAAAATGAAAGATAATAAAACTGCCTACGTTGTAAAGCAAGCAATGTTTTACCGGTGCAGTTTATATTACGCAGGATAATATGCGTCTCGGAGGCTCGGAATGGAGGATGTGGGACGTAAATTGTATCGTTCAACAACCTCCATTCTGAGTCCCCCGGTCACATTCAACTGACATGGAGCGAAGTGCAATATCCTGGCCACCTAGTTTGCCTGAACTCTGTGCCTGAGACTTTTACCAAAGGGGAAAAATGACGAGACACGTACTCAAATTATCCTCACATAATTGGTCGGGTTTTGACTTCATTGTGGCAGTAACAAATAATCTAGGATATTGTGTAGAGATGTATCCAACGCAGTTCATGACGAAAACAATGTTCCTCAAGCACCCTGGGAAAATGATAATCTCAAACTTCGAAACGATGATTTTTCTCGTAAATATGAACTTTATATAAAAAGAGAGATGATCAAATTGTTTACATTGTAAAGCATTCAATATTTTCCCGGTACCGTTAATATTATGCAGGATAAAATGCGTCTCTGGGACGTGATTTCTGTCGTTCAACAACCTCCATTCCGAGCCCCGGAGGCACATTCAACTGAATTCGACTGAAGTGCAATAGCCTGGCCATATAGTTCGCCTGAACTTTGTGCCCGAGACTTTTACCAATTGAACAAAATGATGAGACATAGACAGGCATTATCCTTACAAACTAAATCGGCATGTGACTTTGATGTGCCAGTGGCCAATAAACAAGGATATTTTGAAGATATATATCAGTGGCTCGAATGGAGGTGGTGGGACGTAAATTGTATCGTTGCAGAAGAATGCCAAAACTTTCTGAGACTTCCTCTCTACCAATGGCGCCAAATGATGAGACATGCTGGATTTACTTTCACGTAGTAAATCAGCTTGACTTGCATGTGGCTGCGACATATAATCGAGAATATACTAGAGATTCGTCTGAACGCACCATGACGAAAATGAAATTCCTGTGGCACCCTCGAAAGTTGATCATCTCAAACTTCGAAACGGTAAATTTTTCGCAATAATATCTAAATATAAATGAAAGATAATAAAACTGCCTACGTTGTAAAGCAAGCAATTTTTTACCGGCAGTTTATATTCCGAAGGATAAAATGCGTCTCAGTGGCTCGGAATGGAGGATGTGGGACGTAAATTGTATCGTTCAACAACCTCCATTCCGAGCCCCGGAGGCACATTCAACTGACATCGACTGAAGTGCAATATCCTGGCCACCTAGTTTGCCTGAACTCTGTGCCTGAGACTTTTACCAATGGGGCCAAGTGATGAGACATGTTCTCGAATAATCCTCACATACTTGATCGGCTTTTAGCTTATTTTTGGCAGTGGCAAATAACCGAGGATTGTGGGGAGAGATACCGAGTAAACAAATAAGTTTCTTTAGCTCCCTTGAAAGTCAATCATCTCAAACTAGCGTGACAGTCCTGCTATCAATAAGAGTAGATAATTGTTAAGTAATTTTTGCGATTTCGCTTCGCGTTCCGGGCTATACTGTTACCAGTCCATGGGTAAATCTGTACACATGTTGTGGGTGAAGCTACTGGCTACCGCTATGCCCATACTTCGGGAATTTAAAGTACTGGTACAGTTCAAGGGTACTGACTGATACGAAACCCATTGTTACGTTTATTTCTCAGTTGAATCTCTTTTACATAGTTCTTAAAATATACATATCGGAAATCATGTCGTCATTCACTTTTAAGCCCAAAACACGGTTTCCAGAAGACAAAGAAGTTATGTTAGAACGTTACACATCATATCAACAAACTGGTTGACAGCCAATCCTATGAGTGGGTTGTGTGCAGAACAAACTATTGAACAAATTGCCGGTAGTCGATGCTGAACTATAACTAGATATATTTTTCATGTTCTCTGGCTTACAACTATTGGGAAGTGCTTTTTCAAACCATATTTTTCTAAATCAATAGCTTCCGCGACCAGTTTCTTGCGATTGCTGTTGTCTGTCTGGGTGACGCATTAACGAAGGATGTGAAACCGACGTTTTGTTCAGTTAGTCGGGATCTTTCAAATGGTTATTCTGCGCCACAATGATCGACGCGCGGATTAATATACGAATGGGGGATTAATATACAATCGTAATTGGTTGAACCAGCCGGTCAATCGGCCGCCGGTGAGCCAGGAGAGAGGATCCAACCGGGGTGCAAGGCGTGGTCTCTGATAGGACGGCAAAGAACATTCCGGGGTCTGACAGCATAGCTCTGTTCTGTTGCGATCAGCAAGGAGCGTTCCGGCCGGGTCGTGGTGGCAGCCGCAGAATCATGGCTTAACAAGATGACTTCTATAAATTCGTCTGGAGAACCGTCGGTCCTCTCTGATCGCACTTTTCTTTTCGATATTATTTCCGGGTTTTCATGTGTGTTGTGCGATATCAGAGTGTTCAAAACTCCTGTGTTCGAGGTGTAGAATATGCTTGCGTAGTCTTTCTTCTATTATTCTATTTCGTGGATGTAGTGCTTCGCACAACTGCATGGTACGGCGTACATTCCAACTGTTTGGAGTGGCGGATGCTGGTACTTAACACGCACCAAAGTGATTTACGCTTGATTTGCAACAACTCAAAAAGCAGAAGAGGAAAAATAATTTGTGTTTTTTGGGGTTTCCAAGTGGAGTGCGAGAAACGCATAAGCATTCGTCGTTTCTCACCCCCACTTTAAAACGCAGAAACATATTTCACCCCCTGAAGCAAAGTGCAACATCAACATGTTTAAATGTATGAAAAAAACTGTCGAGAAAAATTTTCTACAACAAAATTTTAAAAAAATATTTTAATTTAAGTCATAGGATGGTCTGGTGTAGAATATTATCTAGATCACGGTAGAGTAATTTGCTTTGCAGAAGAAAAAGAAGAAAAAGAAAAAATAAGTAAGAAGAAAAGAAGGAGAAGGAAGAGAACATGGATGAGGACTTGGATAAATAGGACGACGATGAGAGCGAAGTGTAGGAGAAAAAGAGGACGAAAAAGATGAAGAATATGAAAAAGTATGAAACATAATGTGTTCTTAGGTTTCGGGCAGAAGGGCAAGGAACGCATATTATTACGTTCCACATTCACTTCGCTCAAACACAAAAACATATTTCATCTGCCTGAATTAAGTGTAACGTATATATGTTTTTAAATGTATGTTACTCATAAGCTCCTGAAGTGAGAGACGAAGATGTGTTCCGGGGACTCAATAAGGTGATTGGGTGTGTGTGCTTTATATATACCATACTACGATCCCCTCATTGACACTAAGGGGCATATTGCATCGATTTCTTTTTCCGTGATATTGAGAATCACTGCTAAAATCCGGCCAGCCGACGAAGAAGTAATGTTCCAGAGCCTCAGAGGAAAGTTTAAAGTGTGTGAAGTTTATTACGCCACCGTTTTCACTGCTTTTGTTTTGGTTGTTTGACCATGCTGTTTCACTTTGCAATTGAATTGCTGCATGCAAATGTTTTCACAACCAGATTATTTTAAAGGTCAAAGTAAAATAATAATTAAACTCTTAAAGCCATAATTGAAGGAGAAGCACTGTTTCAAGAAAGACAATTATAATATTCTCTATCTCGTCGCGCAGAGCAAAGTCGCTCGCCTTTCACCAAGGAGATCCCGGTTCGATTCCGATCTAATCTCGTGTGAAAATGTGTTCCGACAAAACGAGCTTGGCTGCTTCTCAAGGGCTAGTCCAACCCCTGTGAAGTGTCCTAAACCCTACCCCTGTCCTCATTCCATTCCAATTCTGGCCGCTGGGTAGTGACGCAGGAGCACGTGGTGGGAGGCAAGTACG
Organism: Teleogryllus occipitalis; assembly: GCA_011170035.1. Classification (NCBI taxonomy): domain Eukaryota; kingdom Metazoa; phylum Arthropoda; class Insecta; order Orthoptera; family Gryllidae; genus Teleogryllus; species Teleogryllus occipitalis. Next base: position 6,370 of record BLKR01010839.1, read on the forward strand.
CGGGGATGGTACCTGGCGGTCCTCTTTACAAGACTGCGAAAAGACGTGACGGACAGAAATATTTAAATATCTACACACGGGGAATTACTTCAGATTATACGTAGAAAGTAAAGTAGCATTACCCCAATAGTGCTCAACACCCAAGAAGAGGTTAGGAGACGCGTTACATCGTGAGTTCACGCAATAAATGTAAAAAATAAGAAATAAGCAGGACAAGCTGATTATCAGTAGCTGAAATTAAATAGACAAAACAAGGTATTATTTATTCAATTAAATATCAACAGAATGTAAATTAAGTGCAAAGTTAAAGAGAAAGTAGTGATGTACATGAATTCATATTAACACTAATACCTCAAATATTGAGTCTCTTAAGCTATTGGCGGTGGATAATAGTTAATTGCTTTTATAAGTGATTTATTATTTTCGATTTAAACATGTTAATAGTAGACAGTATACATTTCTAGGCATTCATGGACGTCTAGTGTATAACTTTTGATTTAACAACGCGGAGATTTCGTAAATGACCGACACCCACACAATCCAGCGAGAAGAAGGTACGTATGTGGCAACGCATTTGGATCTTGAACAATGCCATCGAAAGTGAGCAATTGTGTCTCTACAGAGGAAAAGCAACGGATTGGACTAGCATATGAGAAGTACGCAGTAGGGTAATTTGCCAACTGCCCCGCGATAATGTCTTTTACTAACAGTCTAGAGACTGAATAAATGCTATTATGAAAAAAACGCAATTGATTGCCTGATGTATAAGGAAGTTTACTTTTGAAAGAAATGAAGTTCTGAGCAATAGGGGTAGTCATGAAATATATAGAGAAAAGCTAAAGACAGAATTGTATCGATATTTTATGATGTATTGTAATTTTTACTCAAGTAGATTTTATGGGCAGCGTCCAAACATACCAAAATCTTGGGATGAAAAAGAGAGCAAAATTTTTGGAGGAGCCGCACGTGGGTAGCTTTCATGGGAGACATTTTATGACAGGGAAAGTAGAAAACGTGTGGTTAGCGTTTAGGCTGACAGGGGTGGAGCGCGAGACTTCCAGCTCGGCCTGACGCGGCGAGAGATCGAGCTATGAAGCGGAGCAGGCGTTTTCCGACTGGAACTAACTCGGTGAGGGATCGAGGTAAGGAGCAGAGTAGGCGTCCTCCGAATGAGGTTAACTCGAACAGGGATCGAGTTAGGGAGCGGAGCAGTTGTCTTGGCTGGGAACCCGAAAATCTCTAACGTAAAAACAATGAATTTTTCGTAAATATTAACATAATATAAAATGACATGAAAAAATAGCCTACATTTTAACGTTCTACACTCTAGCGTTCAGGGATTTTCCCGTAACTTCCATATTCCCCAGGATAATATGCGTCTTGGTGGCTAGGAATGGAGGTGGGATGTAAATTGTATCGTTGAGAAACTTTTATTCCGAGAACTGGGGCACATTTAACCTAAGTTGAATTGAAGTGCAAATCCCTGGCCACCTAGATTGCATGAACACGGTGCCTGAGAATTTTTCGAATTTGGAAAAATGATGAAACATGTACTTGAATTATGCTCACATACCAATTCGCCTTTTAGCATCAATGTGGCAGTGGAAAATAATCGGAGGTATTGTAGAGAGATCTATCTTCAACGACCTTCATGAAGAAAATGAGCTCCTGTAGCAGTCTGGGAAGTGGATCGTCTAAATTTCGAAACGATTAATTGTTCGTAAATATTAACATGATTTAAAATGAAAAATTATAAAATTACCTACTTTTTAGAGCGTTCAGGGTTTTTCCGGTGACGTCCATACTCCGTAGGATAATATGCGTCTCGGTTCCTGGAAATGAAGTAGGTGGATCTGACTTGAAGGACAGAGATAAGAAGCAGTGCAGGCGTCTTCTGACTGGGACTGACTCGGCGAGGGATCGATGATTAAGCAGAGCCGGTGTCTTCCGACTGGGACTGACTCGGGAAGAGATCGAGGGAGGGAAAGGAGAAGGAGTCTTCCGACTCGAACTGCCTCGGTGAGGGAGCGAGGGAAAGAACGGTGATGGTTGCGTGAATGAGAATCGTTTGAGTGCAGGGTGCGTTGAGACGCAATAGCCGAGAGTGATGGCGTTGAGCCTAGACTCTTATTGAGTGCATTTCAAATACCGGAAGAGATGTCCCCCAGATATCCCAAGGGCGCGATACATACAAATGCAAAAAAAAGCTGAAAAAATATCTAATAAAACATCCAGTTTTACATCCGTTCCATAAAAAAGAATAAATCTGCGATCTACAATAAGTGTTACGTGTGATGACTGAGATATGTTAACAAAGACTGAATATACAATAAATTAATTTTCCGTAACAGTTATTTGCGCAAGAAAGTATGTGGTGTTGTGCAACAACTAAATATTATATATATGAATTACAATCATATTCCATTTGGAATAAGGTAAGTGTCATAAATTTATAAAGCCAAATTTCGTTAAATATTGAAATTTTAAATTTCCCGTTACACCTTAGCAAAATATAAAATCTCCCTTAATTCCTTATCAACTGATTCTAATTTACAGAATACAGATCTCTTTCCTTCATCGTTGTTAACAGATTTCACCAAGACACGACAAAAATTGAAATATAGCCATCTCTCTTATGGGTTGTGTGTGCAGCAGTGCATCATGCTGCCGACCTTGCTGGAGATATACCTAAATATCTCCTCTTCCGATGCCAATGTAAGTGATTTCTCAATCGAATAGGTTTTCCATTCAACATTGTATTAACACTAATGTGTATTTTCAGATTTACATAACAAGAGATGAGTTCAATGATATGCATTTAAATACGTATTCCTGAAAAATATACAAGAAGTAATTGCAAGTTGCAGAAACTTCTTTCTTCACCTTACTTCATTGACAAGGGTATGTATGTATCTATCCTCGTACATCACTTACCTTAATAGAGCTTCCTAATTTGCTCTTTAAAACTATCAATTGTGTTAATCCCCTCAGCTGGATGATGCGTTGACGATCCAAGTTATGAATTTTTCATTCACCAGTTGTTTTTGCCGCCTTTGAAATAATTCGGATGCTTTTCATGAATGACAGGAATAAAGATTCAAAAAACTTACCTTAAGCAGGACACGTGTGTCTCCTCTCATTTTCCGTTAGCTTCCCTGTCTGTCAGTCATCCCGGGCTCTACCTGCACTCGTCTCCAAACTCGTCACGTGTTCAGTCTTGGCGGTCGTACTCGTCTCGTGAAGTTGACGTGTTTTGTCACTTTGGTCACGTGCAAGATGAATTCAGGAATTCTAGTCTTGAGTGTCCCCGAGTATTGCGTCAGACCAAGAGGATCCCCTTCCAATTTCTTATGTACACCGAAGGATATCCCAAAGTTCATCACCGTCCGAAATGGGAAAGTCCCTTTATGTACTCCACCTATGTCACAGTCAGTGGTTCCCAGAAAGCGTATGCTGCATTGTGCGACGGCCCTCTCCTGGGTTGGATCGTCCCAGTATTGACACACAGGAGGTAAGTTCAGGTCGAACCCGCATTATCTCACAACTATGTGTATGTGGGACAGCCGCTTGTACTACTGAACACTTTAATTTAAAAAACTTGTGTAACATTTTGCACAATGTAAGGGATAGGGAAATGAAAAAGTTATATGTGTCCCCGGGTCTTAGCAATGGTAGTGCCTGGCGAAGATAAAATACGCCTGCCACACTCATAATTGAAACACTGTAATCAATATATCAACATCAAATATACTTAATCAGCTAAATTTTCAAAAAAATGCTAAAAAAGGACTATGACGGGGAAAATATCAAATTGAGTGGATGAATCTTTGAATTTCTTGGTCGCAACTCATTTTAATTTGTATGAATTGTGTTATTGTCAAACGGTTGTCAAAAAGCCAACAAAGGGAATTAAATAAGTATTGTTGAATATACATCAGTACATTGACTGCAACGCAAGAATGTCTGTGATCAGATTAAATTACATTCGCCAAAAAAGTGACAACTCAGGGGTAATCAATAAACATCACACCGATACCAAATTTTCAAATGGTAAGACAAAAATAGTTTGCATTCTACCTAAAGAAAATGCAAAGGAATCATCTGCATGATATAACAGAAATGCCAGTTTTATAATAATAAAAACAGCACGTACTTCAAACAAAAAAAAAGTGTTCCTTGCCACGAAAAAGAAGCGAGTTGTAAAGTCATTCCCTTCTATGGGAATTAGGTTTCTGCAGTTGAAGTGAATTATCAAACACTAATTTATATTTGCACAGGACAAAGTTGCGTTTCGGAGTCTGGGCGAGGATGATATAGGTGGAAAATCGTATCGCTCCATAATCGTATCTGATTTCGTATATATTTTGTTGGTGTTTTGCTGATGGTATTGATACACTGTCACAAATGTAATGGAAGAAAAATTGTGTTTCATGTTTCAAAAAACTCCCAAAAATGTAGTAGTCCATTCTCTTCTTGGTTATTAAGTAGCGCATATTCAATTGAATTTTAAGTTATTAAAATTTGGCATTCCTTCGACCTTTCAAAAAAAAATCGTACCCACTAGAAAGAGAACGCATCTTGCAAATTTCAACGAAATGGGCAAAGATGTGCTTGATTGTGTCAGAAAGGAGAGTGTAAGGTTTAACTTCTGTAACTACACAATCTGTTCTGTGTAGGCAGGTACATACTACGTTGACATACTGCGTGAGGTACGTAATGTGTCGCTCTTCCGATTTGAAGTTTAAAGGACGTTCCAGACAGCAGAAAAGGAAGTTGTGTTTCGAGGCCCCGATACGGAAGTGTTTGGGAGTGTTATTGAGTAGATTGCAGCGTGTGAATTTTATCACGCTACAATCTCCTCATTAACACTCACGCACACAATTCTCCGATTTCAAATTTATATAAAGAATTGCTCACAAGTTCCAAACAGCAAAAGAGGAAGTTGTGTTTTGAGCCCTCGGTACAGATGTGTTTAGGTGTGTTACTGAGTAGTTTGCAGCGTGTGAAATTTATTACGCTACAATCTCCTCACTGACACTCAGGCACATAATTCTTCGATTTTGAATTCATATAAAGAATCGCTCAGAAGTTCGAAATAGCAGAAGTCGTGTTTCAGAATCTCAGTTGTAACTTTTAGGTGTGATAATTTTTATACGTCACTACCTCCTCCTTTTTGCGTCGCTGGTAAACAACCCGGAGTCGCAATATCAGTGAGGTCCCTCGGCTTTGACGCCTTAGCCACCATTTTCCAGCACATAAAATACCCCCCCCCCCCAAATATGTTCATTATGTAGATGGAAAAAGAATGGCCTTTCCTCTGCGTGCTCGTGAGTCGAGAGCTTAACGCATTGTACAGCATTGTGTTCCCAATTATCAGACTTCTGCTAACTGATACCCGCAAACGGACTCGCAACATCACCAATCAGCGTGTTTAGAAACTGACCATCAGAGCAACAACAGTGTGTGATGAATATGCGCCTAGAGAGCGGCGTCTCCTCTGCAGACAGGTACGTAGCTGAACTCAAGGTTTTGAAACAAAAATTGATATTTTCTTTCTTGAAGATCATTTACATATAGACTCAGCGTTTCCAACATTTTATCAAAAATGATTTCAAGTCCTTTTTCCGGATAATCTAAGTACGCATATGAAATCGTGCATTTTCTTTATCGTTCTTAATTAACTCACTGATATTTTAATATTGCAAAATTACCTCCGACTTTTTTCACAACTACAATACGAAATATTTAGTGTTTTTTAAATATCTCGACCTGAAACACACATCTTGTAATAAAGGTATGTAACATTTTTTGAATATGTAGATAATATATTGAGTAATGTTGCACAACATTGGGGGAGTTTCCAAACAGGTTTGTGTCACAGCCTGAACCATTTTTTCTTTACTATTTAAGAGAAAAGAACGGTTATAAAATTGAGGTGTTCCCAGGAAACTCTTCGTGTTTTGAAATAATAAAAAGATACAAATTGCAGTACTACAATATTCATAATAAAGATTATGAATTTATTGTTATTTTCCACTAAAATAACTATGAAAAGGTCACTTAACAACAAAAGCGAACTCAGAAAACGATTCTGGGAACCTTCACAAGATGGGTATAAGTAGCAATTCTGTACAAATTATCTGAAAATATATTAGAAAATATAAGCCTGCGCAAACAGTTGATTTTGATGTCAAATATTTGTAGGTTATTTTAATATCATGCCCGAACAAAAAAATGATCTTTTAAAAATGACGCATGGCGTATTTTTGTTCAACTGTTTTTCGAAAATTGCAATGTTGAACAATTTTTACAAAATTCCCCCGCTAGCACAAGGAGGGAATATTAAGACCTTTTCCTAATAAAATTTGTTCTAAAAAACTGTATTTCTAATTATATCGATAAAATTCTTCCAACTTTTCAATATTACCGAAGTAAATATTTATGATCTCCATTAAGAATGAGATAGGTTGAGCTTCGCTTTCGGGCTGCTAGATTAGTGGTAACGTAAATTATGCGCTAAAAAGAAGCCATTGGTCGAAATTGTTCAAGTATTATAAAAGTATTCAATGAGGATAAAATGTTTTCCCTTCGTCGACTAGAAGAAGAAAAAGAAGAAAAAGAAGAGAAAGAAGAAAAAGAAGAAAAAGAAGAAAAATTTCAATGTGTTTTTGAGTTTTTGGGAGAAGCGTGGGGGCCGAATTAGATTGCGTCCCACACCCTCCACTCTGAAACGCAAGAACATATTTCACCTGCTTCAAATTTATTTCCTCATCTAATTGCATGAAAAAATTGAGAAAACGGTGTATCATAAAGCATACAGGAAATACTTGGAAAATTACAGCATGATGTGTTATAGAGTTTTAAATGATCACAGAAGACTGTAAATTTAATCAAGTTTTAAGGGTAGCGTTGAATCAATTAATTAGTTAATTTAGAAATTAATGTTTAATTTGGAAAATGGAACATGATATATTCCTGGGTTTCAATGAGCTTCTTTTGACAGAATGTAAATGAATACGCTCGCTTAGTTCATCTCTGAGAAGTATCACAGCTCATATAAATATAAATCGGTATAGAAAATAAATGTACATCCTATCCACAAACAAGTTAAGAAGATCAAAACTAGCAAAATGCGCGTATCTTTACTTAGTTTCTTTCCGTCGTAAATGAGATCAATGGCTTGAGAACTGATAAAGGATGATTGATGATATGATAATGATGCCGCAATTCCAAATTTACAACGCATTGGCCCACGTCAACTTAAACATGGATTGAGCTGGATATGAAGCCCGGTCCTCAAAGGAGGAGGTGCGTGATCGAGCTAGTATACCGCGCGTCGTCCCATACACGGCGAACGAGGAATTTATTTATGCTGTGGGAACGAAGCGTTTTTTTCTCTGTTTGAGAACATGTGTTTCGGGGACTCGATAGAGATGTGATGTGTGAATAAAATAAAGCACGTCACAATATCCTCATCGACTCTCAGTTACATATATCATCAGTATCAAATTCAGAGACACGAAGAATTGCTCACAAGTTCAAATTAGCAGTAGCCGAACAGAAAGTTGTGTTTCTGAGGAAAGATGATTCTGGGAAAATTTTACCACTTCACAATCACCGCTCACAATATAAGCGGCATATTTCTTACCTTTGTAATTCAGTGACATGGAGCGACGAATAATTTTTAGGCTGTCGGTGACAATATTGCGCAGTGTAAAGTGTATCATCTTTTTACTAACGCTCAGAGGCCTAAGTCATCGAATTGTAAACAAATGTTTGAAAGCATCTTTCACAAGATTTAAACAGCAGACAATGTGTTTCGGAGAATCAATGGAGCGATTTAGGCGAGTTGATTATATATAGCACGCCTCAGTCACCTCATTGAGACTCAGGGGCATATTTCAACGGTTTATAATTCTATCTAATGAACAATCGTTCGCACGTTCTCAGAAGCATATTTCATGGGATTGCACCAGTGACAGAAGTAAAACAAGAAGAAGAAGAACAAGAAGAGGAGGAGGAGGTCGACGGGGAGGAAGAGGATAAAGAATAATATAATATGAATTTTGCGGTCTCGGGGGAAAGTTGTGATGTGTGAATTTTATCACGCGACCAGCTCCGATTAATTTACAAGCGGCATATTTCTTCGTTTTGTAACCCCAATGATATCGCTCTCAAATTTCAACGAACGCGAGACAAATGTGTGTTTCCGGGTCCCAGGATGAGGAGCGTGAATTTTATCGCATCATCTTCACACCGACACACAAAGCCCAATTTCAGTTTTCAATTCAGGGTATTTTAGAACCATCGCTCACAAGTACCAGGGAGTGAAAGATGTGTTTAGGATACTCAGAGGGAAAGTTGTGGTGAGTGAATTACACACAGCACGTCACAATTTCCTCACTCGCATTAGCACAGTGTATACAAAAATTACTAAAACAGAATTGTACCGATAATTCAACGAGATGACTTTCTACTAAAAAAGCCGATCCGGGTAGCCCACGTCGCTCCTGTAGTACGCCGTGGCGATCTCGGATCGACAGAACGTGGAATTGAATCCCGCCTCGGGCATGGTTTTGTGTTTCATGATCGTATTTCCTAGGTGTAACGTTCTTGTGTGACTGCTCTGGTTGGCGTCAGGAAGGGCATCAGGCTCATCAGATTCAGGGCAAAACTTCATCAATTCAAGATAAAAATAAAATGTGCAGAAAATAAAAAAAATCTTATCCCTCTAACATTAGCGTCGACTCCTAAGAAACGAGAGAAAAGCGAGGTTGAAAAAATTATGTTATATGGAAAGATTGTAGTAAGTTAATATCTCTTTCACGACAAGCAGATCCCCCAAAGCAGTGTTCTCAGATTTTATTATTAAAATCAAGAAGAAGGAGCCGAGGTCGTGAGATGCCCGCTCGAATGTAACGTTTTCCTTTCGACACTATCAATCGGAAAGAAGTAAATGTGGTTGGCAATAGAGACTGTAAGAACTCTTGGGAAACTAACAGCGGCAGCCGTCTTCTGGTAGACACTTAGGGTGGACAGGGACGGGGACATTCATGTCCAATTTCAGCGTGGATTGACTGTGGGGCCAGCGACGATACGAACTACGAAGGCGTCTTTCTGCGTGGACTGACTCAGTGAGGCAGCGAGAATACGTGCATTGAAGTAGTCTTTCGGCGTCGACTGACTTTAGGAGGCAGCGAGGCTAAGAGCATTGAAGGTATCTCTCCGCGTAAACTAATTCAGGGAGGTAGCGGTGATAGGAGCGTTGCAGGCATCATTCGGCATCGGCCGACTCTGGGAGGCGACTTGGGGGACAGCGAGGATAGGAACAATGAAGTCGTATTTCAGCGTGGACTGACTCTATGCGGCAGTGAGGAAATATTGCATTTAAGTCGTTTTTCCGAGTGGACTTCTTGTAGAGGGCAGCGAGGACAAGAGCGTTGCAGGCTAGTTTCGGGGAGGACTAACACTAAGGGCAGCGAGGATAGGAGCGTTGCAGGCGTCGTTCGGCGTGGACAGACTCTGGAAGGCAGCGAGGAGTGGAGCGTTGCAGCATCTTTGGGCGTGGACTGACTCTAGCGCAGCGATGATAGGAGATTTATTGCAGTGCTGGTTTCGTGAATGAGAAGGGTCGGAAAGCAGGGTGCGGTGAGACGCAGTGGCCGACAGTGAAAGCGTTGAGCCTACACTCTCGTTGAGTGCAGATGGAACGAAAGTAAAGTATGAGGATGTAAAGTTTATCATAATACCATAATCTTTCTGACTTTTTTCATTCATTTGTAACATAATGCAAAGAGCAATCGAATTAAAAAATCTGCAAGCGTTGATGGGACAATTGTGTTACCGTGTTTCTGAAAGTTCAATGATAAAGTGCATTAAAAAATGTTCACCACAGTCCTCGTTGAAACGCAAAAACATTCACCACGTTAAGAGTCAAAAGAACAAAAAATTATAAATCAATAACATGAAAAAGAGATGGTAAATAAATGATAAATATGAAATATTTTAAATACCGCAATAGAATGTAATGTAAAGTGGCTTCAAATATGGCCTTTGTGCATGATACCTTCAAAAGCAAAACCCCGCTCACATGCAGTTTTACATTTGCATTTCCCTCCAATTAAAAGCTAATAAATCATGTCACGTGTAAATCGAATATTACATGTGATGACTGTGATGTGATAATAAGGACAAAAATGCGTAATTTAGTATTACGTAACAGTTACTAAGTGACAGGAAGAACTTTGTGTTTAGGTACTACTCATTATCACACAAATAAAATACACACTCATTTGTAATAAATACGTCCAAAAATAATAGCAATATTCATTAAAGCTTCAAATTTATTTCCCTTTATTCCTTAGCAACAGATTTTAATTTTTAGAATACACAGATCTTTCCTTCATCAATGTTAAGTAATTTCATTAGCCAATACATACGATGAATAACAATTTGTCTCACTTGTAGGTTGTGTCCGGAATATAGCATCACTAGTCACTGTATCATGCTGTCGACCTAACTGGAGATATTCCTAAACTTCTCCTCTTCAGATGGCAAAGTAAGTGATTTCTCAATCTAATCGATTTTCAATTCAACATGTTATTAACAATAATATGTATTTGAAGGTAAAACCAGAGATCTTTCTGATGATCTGCATAAAAATACACATTCCAGAGAAATGTATAAGGAGTGAATGCTTGATTCAATATATTTTGTTCGTCGCTTTGCGTTGTTACAAATGGTACGTATCTGACGGTCTTCGAACATCGTTTGTTTTTGTTGGGCATCTTTCTAGTTTGTTTCTATTCTCAAATGCTTTAGTGGAATTGTTTTCCGTGTGCCATAATCACAAAATATGGGTATATCATAGCATTTTCTAGGAGTGAAAAATGTGACGGGGTATTTGTGATCTCTCACTTCTAGCTAGACGGCTAAGATTTGGCGCGTGCCGGACTACATTTATATCAGAATGAACATCATTGAATCATATTTGCGTCTGCAACGGAACAATTCAAAATAATGAGTCGGGAGGCTGCGCAAGCGGTGATAGTGGCGACGGCGGCTGGGATGCTGGTGAGGAGGCGGCGGTGCGAGGCGTCGTTGGCGGTGGCGACGATGGCGGTGGCGGCGGCGGCGCTTGCACCTGCAGCGCGGGAGGTAGCGGCGAAGAAAAACATGAAATATGTAACACGTTGCCCAACTTTCATATGCGAGAATATTTTTCTCTTTGTCGATAATAACTTTCTGACAGATCTATACTGATTCACTATAAAAGGAGGGTGAACTACAATATACTCGTAATAATGACGTCTCATATGCCGAATGGAAAAGGACGAAAATTCAAAACCGCCTTTACTCACCTCGTCAGTACACGAGTTTTGTGTGCGGTATTCCTACTAAAACACGCCCCACAAATCGTCCCACAAATAGCGGAAGGGACTTTTTACTTTCGGAGCTAGAATTACATATTTGTTTGTAAAAATTTGGGTTGTGACACGCGAGAATAATTCCATGACATACTTTTCCCTGACATAAAATATTGTGCACGAAAATACGATGACAGATTAGAATGAAATATAATACATTCGGCAAAAGGAAGTTGCCGTTCGGGGTTTTAGAGAGGAGTAGGTGAGACGTATATTAAATCGTCTGGCAGGCTGCTCCCTAACAGGCAGTATCGCTTTTCATCAGAGGTTTAGGAGGCTCGTTCCTTGAATTCGTTTCATAATTCAATGATATTCTACTTTAACTCTCGGCACTGTGCATTCACTCCGCGAGATGCGCGAACGCCAGAAAGTTCGCTTTCATTGCCACTGACGCCACTACAGTCAGCTGTTGCCACATCACAACCTTTTAGGTAAACATAGTTCTCCTAGGCTGCAGATTCTGGATTCATGGCTAGCGAAATTTAAAAGGTATTCGGACGTCGCCGAGAGATTATGATCGCGTACCGCAGTCATTCACGCGCACCTAGAGCTCAGAGTTGTCTGGCAATCAAATTAGGAGAAAAGTCTTATTTTTCAAAAAAAAAACACCAATTTCTTACCATCGGTTTTAACAGGCGAGTACCAAAATTTATTTTCTCAAAGAAGAACCACTCTCCGCTTCCCTTCGCTCTAATTCAAGGAATAAAACGCTACTTTGTATAGCAGTGGGAGAGGTAGCGATCTTGGAAAGCTTGCTTGGCCAACAAATTCATTCATGTACAATAATCCATCCAGTTCATATTCTAAACTTCAACAGCTGACACTCTGCTCGGGTGAACGGTCTCTTGCTGCCGTTGCTGACCGTTCTCGGGGTCGGCGAATGCGCAAAATTAAGAACGGGACGCGAACATTTAGGCGAGCGCGCGCACCCAAGGACCCCCAGTGTTGCACAGGGAACGGTAAAAAGAATTCTTGCGGAAAACCATCGTGAAAACCATCGGTTGGCCATCGTTGGGAACGTTCATTACTCGACCACCCGATCGCTTGCCGGCGCTCACGCGGTGCCCTCGCCGCCACTACGACGCGCAGTGGCAATGTAATTCATTAATTCGTGTAATTATATTACACTCAAACGACATACTTCATGGGGATAGCATCACGAAAATATACACCTAGCACTAATGTACTCTGTACAAGAGGTATTAAAGAGCAGTAAATTGTCAGAGCAATCAAATGTACTCGTTATTAGTATAATACAGTTTTTGTCAAGATTATATCGGAAAAACAGGAATCAACTGACTTTAAACGTAAATCAATACTCAAGTCTACACGGATGAGGCAAATCTTTTGGAAATTCAATATTCCGGAATCCACAGTGTCAAGCGTGTGCTCAGTATACCTAAATTTAGTTATAACCTCTTTTCACGGAGAACGCCGTGGGTGAAGGCCTTTGCTTACTGATCAAGAGCAGCGGTGTTGGCGTAAGTGCTTATAGACAAGCAACAACCCCAACACTGCGTAAAAAACCGCAGAAATTAAGGTGGGATGTACGACCAACGTATCTGTTGGGACATTGCCATGAAAGTCGGTTTTAATTTGTTATGGAAGCAATTTTGTTTGTTATGCAAGTTATGGAAGACCGGCTGGCGTCCCTTTCCTGACTACACCTCACACCTCTCTCCAGCGCATTTCCTGAGCTCGCAATCATGTTGATTAGACTTAAGACGAGATGAGTCCCGATGTCAGTAAGAACTGATGACAGGGCTTGAGCATGGTGCAGAGCCCATGCAGCCAGGGACGCAAGTAGTCAACAAGGCATCGTGCATTCTAGTGGTGGCTCCAAAATGGTATAGGCTATTTCTTTCATGCAATGGACTGGATACTCTGATCCTGGTGTATCGATCATTGACTAGAAATGATTATGTTTTGTTTTGGAAACCATTTACTGCGATTAACGGACTTTATGTTCCCAAAAAAAGTTAAATATTTCTCAATGACAAATCGCCATCTCACCGGTTACACTTGATTTGAAAAACATGATGAAACATATCTGCAAATAATTTGGCTATCTATGTCGCCTGACATTAATCCTCTCGAAAATCGATGGGTCATAATCGAGAGGCCAATTCGTGCACAAAATGCTGCACCCGCAATACTTTCCCAATAATGGACAGCTGTAAATTCAGCATTACTCAATATATCTGCAGAATGATTCCAACGACTTCTTCGATGCATGCCACTTGGACTTGAATCAATTGACCATCGACATGACCATCAATGTTGTTACCTGATGAATCTGATATTAATAACTCATTTACTCCGAGAGTATGCACTACAACAATACCAAGCATTGGTAAATATTGGGCATTTTAAAGAGAGGAAGACCAATTTGGTGAGTGGTCTTTCAACTTAGCAAAAGGAAGTTGCGTTTCGGAGTTTTAGGGAGGAGCACGTGAGGCGTAAATTAAATTGTCTCGCAGGCTACTCCCTAACACGCAGGATCGCATTTCATCGTATGCTCAAGGAAACATGCGCAGAATTCTTTTATTTTCCGTACGTCACATCTGAATATATATCATTACAGTGTCTGCCTCTGCAACGCAAGAACAACCCTGCATTTCGAGAAATCACATTCGGTAACATCGACAACTCAGGGACAATCGATCAGGATCACACCGATATTATATTTTTCAGATGGTACGCAAAAATTGCCTTTTGCAATCTTATCTAGAGATAACAAAACGGTAACATTTGCAGGATATTTCAGAAACAATGATTAATAATGAAAAGCACTGCATGTACTTCGAATTGAAAAAGAAGATGTGTTTTTTCCTCTCAAAAAGAAGAGAATTGACTGTTATTTGTGGAACATCAATATCTCTTCTCTGTAAAGTAGGGACTTAATTCAATGCTCTAATGTGTGGCTAATCGGTCTTCAAAGGAGAGATAATTGTTTCCCGCGTTACGGGAAACGTTTTCCAAAGCGTAACGCTGTAAGTAATGGCGTTACGGCAGAATTTGAGGCCGGCTATTCAGAGTTTGCTATTTAAATTCTTAAGAAAGATGCGGAAAGACACTCTAAAATATTGCTAAAAAACCTTTCAAATTCTTAAGTTTAAAAATAAATACAAAGCTAAAAAATTGAGGCATTTTATTAAAACGATGTAAACTGTAAAGAGTCATAATTCCCTCTTAGATCCTCTCCGTTTCAAAACCCAATGGCAAAAAGAAATAAAACTATGTATTTAAGTCTAACTATTAACATCAATGCGTACTGTAAGAATTCTGCAATAATATATTGCCGCTAATCGGGCACTTAAAGCAGAAGCGCACAAGTCATAGACAGTGGATGCCGAATGTCAATTCATGATTTCATTGAGAAGATTTAAGTCTGAGAACCCAGGTGACTACCTCACGCTGGCAATGTCAGCCACATTTCTTCGTAAGATAGTTTCTCCTTTGTAAGATATTACAAAACTTATACCGGTATTACAAAACTTGCAACGTAAGAAGTTTCAAACAGCGGAAGATAAATGTGTGTTCTGGGGTGTCAGTAACGAGGTTGTGGTGTGTGAATTTTATCAAATTGCTATCTCCTTACAGACACTCGGAACCATATTTCATCGTTAATTCAATGTTCTAAAGCAATACCCACAAGATTCAAACCGCGAAAGAAATTGTGTTTCACAGTGGGACTGGGGAGAGTGTGGTGTGTATATTTTATCATATTATCTTCTTACTGTCTCTCAGTGGCATTTATCATCGCTTTTGAACTCAACGTTATAATGCATCACTCACAGGTTTCAAATATCAAAAAGTGTTTTTTCGGGATTCAATTGTGAGGTTGTGGCGAGTCGAATGTACATCGCGTGGGACAATCTCCTTATTGACGTTCATGGATATATTACATCTATTTTTAATTCAATAATATGAAACATCGCTTACAAGTTCCTAACATCAAGAACAGAAGTTGGGTTTCGGGGACCCGGTGCAGAAGTTGCAGAAGAGTTACACTGCATAAGAGTAGTTTATTTTAAGTGCAGTACGATTGAACAGTCTGTTTGTAAATAATTAAAGATTTTTTAATACGCTTGACAATCTTACGTTAAAATGTCTTCCAGGAGAACTGAAAAAAATGTACACAGTGTATTAACAAAAGTTTTAAAAAATATAGTTCACGTCGTTCCAGTATCAGAAGCAATTGTTTTTCTGGGTTTCAAGGATAGGCATAGGATGCGTTAACAAATCGGATCTCATGTTTGTCCTTGAAATCTAGTAATACATTTCATCGGGAGATCATGGAAATGGAATCAAGCCGGACATTCAAGAGGAGTTGCATTTTATCTGCAATACAATGCAGGGAGAAATCAACCTCAACATGGGAAAAGGAGAAGTTGCAATTGTGCTCCCGGGTCTCAGCTGTGATTGCAACTAGCACGTATAAAACCACCATGTCACACTTCTCGCTAAAACGAGAAAACACAACTTATTACGATTATCCTGAATTACAAGGAAAAAATTAGATTGTTAATATCATCCTACAATCATGACTTCAGTACGCGTTTTATAATGATTGCATGAAGTGATCCTCGTCCACAAATCGAATAGCTGAAGATTGTGTTTCGAGGACTTTAGAAGGAGTGTGGGAATTTTATCACTCCAACCCTCCTCTCTCAGACTTAGGGATACTTTCCGTCGGAAATTAATATTTTTACAGATGAGTGGTTCAGAAAATTCAAGAAGCGGAGGACACGTTATCCCATGTGTCGGAGATGTTTTGTCTGAGGAAGTAAATCACTTTATATGATCTGCAACCCAGTGTAGCAACATTCACTTGATTTGTAAATAATTATCGAATTACTTTGGTCATGGCCTTCGTAATACACTATACAGTATTCTTTAAAGTGGTATCTTAGTATTAGTTGAAAATACTGTTATTATAAATCAATATAGATGTTGATTCATACTCTGTTTTAAGATCAATATGATCGGCATCGTTAGACGAACTTCTTAACTACTCTCCATGAAGTTACGAAAGTGAAGTAACTCATGATACCACGGATTTCTAAACGATCAACCGTTTGGGAATCCCGGTTACTAGCGGCGTCGACCGACCGACCACGAGAAGAACAGAAAAACTTGGTTTACTCCAAGCGCTCAATGCCCAATAGAGGTGTAAGGGACGTGTAGTGAAAATGCAAAGTTTTACAATCAATCTTCTTGTTAAATAATTATTGTTTTTATTTTCCTTGTCTCTTCTTACAAATTATTTTACAATTAATTATTCTTACCTGATCTCAATAAATGTTGGTAAACTTCATACATTATGTTTATTTTAAAATATACTTTCTAGTAAATAACTATATTGTAAAAATTAATATATTGCGAGAGCTAAACATTATACAAAATATATAAATACAAATTCATTACTTTCTTGGTTGTTTACTCAATTCCTTAATCAATCACCGGAAGTACGTAAAAATTGTCTACAAATTAATAATATTGATACATTACATACATAATAATTCAAATTATAGTTTATGTTTGAACATTACTTTATAAAATAATAATAATAATATTAATAATAATAATAATAATAATAATAATAATAATAATAATAATAATATGAAGTTTGTGTATTGCAATAGTACTTCCCCAATTCCAGTATATTGTTCTACTTTGTTGGTGCTTAAATAATCTACCATTCACAAGATGCACATGCAAACGTGACTCCAACAAGAGGTTTTTTTGCCCATTTTCATTTCGTCAGATGTCTTCTTTTACCATGATGTAATACGGAAATATATCTGTGAGATGAACTATCTTTTGTGCAGTCTATGTTTCTGTGATGTAATTTCTATGTGTCTGTGAGACGTTATGACGTATTTATACCTGTTAGGAAGCACGTTTCCTACCTATTTTATTAGTTATGTATAGTATACTGCCTCTAAATATAATTGTTTCCTAGACATCTGCTAACAAAGTTATGGATTTCCCTCCAACTACTCCAAATACCGTCCAACTGCTAGATGTATATAATTTTTTTAAATTGAATTGATGTGCTTTTTGTCTAAATCGATACGTAGCAAGGATGAATCTGAGATTACGGTATAAACCACGGTGCTTGTATGATTTTTCTAAGACATTTGTTTTGTACCGTTTGAATTTTCTCTATTGATGAGTGTGCTGCGATTCACCAAACACGACAAGCATATGTTAAGTTGGGTAAAATGATTGATTTCAATATCATAAGTTGGCATTGAATTTTAATGAGGATATTTTATTAATTAGTGGGTATAATTTTATTATTTTCCCTTGGGCTTTATTTACTAATGCAAGGACATGGGGTTTCTATATTATTCTTTTACCGAAAAAAACACCAAGATATTTAATTGTACCATTATTCCATTGAATCTGGCTGCATTTGATGGTTAAGTTGAGAGGAGTTTTAGCTCTACAGAATGAATATCTTGGCTTCCCAATTTTCTGGATTAATTTTTATCCTACACTGCTCTATCCACGATATTAGATCTTCAAGATTACAATTGTATCCGTTCTTGGGCTATAAGAATGTTTTCGTGAACAGTGAGTAAGGCTGTGTCATCAGCGAAGAGATCTAATTTGGTGTCCGGCATACGTGGAATATCTAAGGTGTAAATGTTAAATAAAATTAGAGAGCGTACTGAGTTCTGAGATAG
Organism: Teleogryllus occipitalis; assembly: GCA_011170035.1. Classification (NCBI taxonomy): domain Eukaryota; kingdom Metazoa; phylum Arthropoda; class Insecta; order Orthoptera; family Gryllidae; genus Teleogryllus; species Teleogryllus occipitalis. The sequence goes on from BLKR01010839.1 coordinate 24,494, forward strand.
GCCTGCTGATATGTTCCGAGGAGTTGATAAAGTTTCATTGACTTTTACTATGAAATTTCTGTTTGAAAGAAAGCTAATGATTTTTTAAACCGTGAGGTATTTATTCCCCATCTAGCAAAGACAGGCCCGCCTCGTTTAGCAACGACATTTAAAGATGTTCCAACTGGCTGAGATGGGCCACCACCTCTGGCAATGAGGAAGAGTGGTCTCATTCAGGCATCTAAAACAAGAGATCTGGGAAGAATACAGAACGAAATGTCTCGAGAACGCAGGGATAATGGTCGGCTGACAGAAATGGGAATTTTACGTCGGTGAAAGAACTGCGAAGCTATCAGCGGAATAACTAAATAACTTTCACGTCATCTAAAAATTATTCTACAGAATCAAAAAATTTCTAAATTACAAGTCTGTACACTTGTTAAAATGATGATCATACAATGCATTGCCAATTTGTTCTTAAATGGGTTAATGATGGTGTAGAGGAGTGTTTTAAGACCTTGAACTTTAACCGAGCAAAGCATATGAAATTGGCTTCATTTCCGTATGAGTCAAACTATTAAGCCCTGTGAAGAGGTGACAGTTGGTTGATTAGATTTAAATCATTTACTTAAAGAACACAAGAAATCTTATATTGTGTATGTGGTGAATGGTTAAGCGCGCATGTATGTGAACGTAATAAAAATGATGGTCAAAATTAAGCATTTTCAAACGCGAATTATTATACAATTTTTGTACCAATGATAAATAAAATTTATGTCATAGTATAAATGAAATCTGCTATATCATTTAATACAAGTTTCACTTGGAATCTTTACTGTATTTTTGTTATTGTTGGTTCATAATTAATTTGTGTTTTTCATTTTGCTCTTAAACGAATTTTGTATATGTTCCCCGAAACTATATCATGTAGATATATTAGACGTTTATTTTAAATGTAACAGCTCATCAACCGTGCGGTAAAGGGACGCTTATCCTATTTAAAACAGAAAAGATATTATGAGTGAAAGTTTCGGGGAAAGTAGACCGTGGTCCAGTTTGCATTGAAGAGCCATCTGGACCACGGCCTACCTGCCCGGAAACTTTCACTTATATTGATTCCGGCCGTGAAAGCCTACAATGCTATTAAAAGAAGATATTGTTTTCCGCTTCCCAGAGGAATAATTTTCAGAGATTAACGTTGTAATTGTCGGCATTAGTCCAGTGTTTGATCACTACGTCAATGTTATGACGTACGTTTTGTGAAACCATTAATGAAATTCAATTACATGTAGCCTTGCTCGCACTTTTCAAACGAAAGTGTGCGACGAAGTTGCATTTCAGTAGCAATATGGTGATGAGATATGATGATTTTATTACACCTCAGCTTCCTTCCAACGCTCAGTGGCATATTTCATCAGTTTCTAGTTCAAGCATTACTCACAAGTTTCAAACAGAAAGAAGAAGAATTTGCATTTCGGGGACTAAGTTAGGGGTGTAGTCTAATACTACTAACACTCCACCATCCCCTCACTGACGCTGAAACTCAGAGGAAATCGATTAGTAGTGCAATGTTATAAACCATCCCTCACAAAGTTTAAACAGAGTTATAAAAATGTGTTTCTGGGACTCGATGGAGATGTAGTGTGTGAACACATACTACACCACAATATCCTTATCTTTCTCGGGAACATATTTAATCGATTTCTAATACGGAGGTATGAAGAATCCCTTACAAGATCCAAAGAGCAGCAGCAGCAGAAGAAAAAGGTGAAGAAGAAGAAGGCGAAGAAGAAGAAGGCCAAAAAGAAGAAGTCAAAGAAGAAATAGAAGGCGAAGAAGTAGCCGGCGAAGAAGAAGTAGAAGAAAAATAAAGAGAAGTAAGAGAAGGAGAAGAAGGATTAGAAAGAGAAGAAAAACAAGGTAATGATGTTTTGTTTTGGGGTCTCAGTGGAAAGTGCAGTGTAAAAATTTTATCTCGCCACCATCTCCGCTCACAATATAAACGGCATATTTTGCGTTTTGCAATTCAATGATGTGGAGCATCGCTCACCTGTTTCGAAGAGCAAAAGACAAATATATGTTTCGAGATCTTAGTGAGGAAACTGGAGGGTAAATATATTCACGCACTCATCTCTATACTAACGCTCGGGGACATAATTCATCGGTTTCTAATTCAATATAAAGAATCAGTCACAATTTTTAAACAGCGGAAGATGGTTTTCGGGGATTTAATGCGAAGGTTGTGGAGTGTGAATTATAGCACTCCACAATCTTCCCATTGAATCTCAGGGGCATAGTTCATCGATCACTAATTCAGCGATATGAAGCAGCATTCAAGTTCGAAACGTCATAACGTCATTTTATTTCGGTGTGTTATTGGTAAGTTTGTGGTGTTTGAATTTCATTACGCCACCTTCGTCTTATTTTTGGATCGCTGGTATCAAATCCGTAGTTACAATATGTTGTTTAGCTATGAGCTATTCACCCCCCACGAAGAAAAGAGTTTTGCCATCGTTCAGCGATAATTAAGAAGCTCACAACCAGCTGAGATGTTTTATGTCAGTAAGCAAAACGATTATTCACAACACACAGACCCTTGAAGCTATGTTGTAAATTTTAACAGGGGAGCAGGGTTAATAGATGTCCAAGCATGTTATTATAACTTCGCATGCATTCATAACTTTCTTATAGCATTACCAGTATCTACAAGGAATTTTACTCACCTAATTGTACAAAAACGTGACGATTAATTAGTAGAAACTAGTCAATTTGTCTGACTGTTATTTATACGGGTCAAAAGTAGTATGAAGAAGTACTATAAGCATTTTTTGTTCCTTTATTGCAAACGTTAATGACATATTTTCTATTTTGGGACAACCCAAATGGAACACTCTAATATATGATTTTTTGCAACATATATAAAAAATAAAATTTTATTATTTAAAGTGATGTTTAACTGAAATTAATTTTTCGGAAGATCACAAGATCCGTGTTCAAAAATTACAAAGAAAAGAGAGAGAAGAAAAAAGAAGTAAGAATAGTTTCAAGAATCCAAGTAATTTTTGGAAATCTTTTTTTGATCGTGTTTGTTCCACTCTGACATATTTTACTAAATTATTTTACTTATAGTATCAAAATACTAATATCGTAAGTACGTCATCAATTTATATACGTAATTATAGGTTGTACCTTTATAAATATTGTATGGAATAATATTGCTCAAGGCTTTACTTCCTTCTGAAAAATATATGTAAATATTTTCAAGAAAGATCTATAAATCCCCTTCGCGATTTCAAAACTTCATTTTTTACAGGTAACTATTTATAACTCATTGAATGTAATATAACATTCTTATTTGTCACAATATAGTGAAAAAGCGAAAACATATTGAATACATTCGGTCTTTCTTAATTTTAGGTCTGTAACGTTCCTGGTTTTACGAAATTAAAACATTAAGGAAAACCCCAGGACCGCTGGAAATATCACATGGGAAGTTTTTGGAATACATTTAACCACCAAATACTCTCAACGTGATACTCCAAGGGCCCCACAATCATCACAAATACTTATGAATGAGAAAATTATATGTAAATTAATGAAAAATCATATTATGAATGTCTGCCAATATGAGAAATAACATGAATATCCCTGGTAATACTGTTTGATGTAAACATATATTCATTTTATTGATTATTTAATAATGAGAATATTGCCAAAAAATTACAATGTGTGTCTTTATTAGCCAGCCTCTGACAAAGACGCTAAAAACCATATGTCACTAATAACCATATGTCGTTGATGCGACTTTAAATAAATCAAATCAATCAATCAATCAATCTGACAATCTGCGCTCCGGGCTTGCGGCGACTAGCTGAGGGGTCCCTGAGATTAGCACCTGGACATCACCATATTTTGGTTTCGTCAACATGAGCTCTCTTATCATCTCACAGCAACATATTCTAAAAAAACATTACATGGAAAACCTACACTATAATCTGACAACACCGGGAATCGAACCCAGTATCGCATCATGAAAGTGAGCACGCTGACCTGTCAGCTACGCGTGAAGGGCCAACTACGAATTTTATACTTATTACTAAATTACTAGAACCGTTACAAGGAAAGAAGTTACTTCAAATACTATAATCATTAAAACGCTGTGCCAGAAAAACTGAGAACGCCTAAGTTAACTCTTCAAAATATAAGTGAACTTCAGAACTATGAATATGAACTTTTTCAATTAAAAGTCTATATTGGTAAAAATAAAACAAACGTCTCTGCATACTGTTAATTATTCTTCGTAATGTACTTAAAATGAAAACCCCATACCTGCTAATGTATCATACTAGTGAGACACATGAGGCGGCATGAAATTTTTATATAATGTATTTGCGTAAGTGTGATTACCCGGTTCTACTACTTAATTCCTTCCTGAAGAAGAGAAAGTTTAAAGGAAATTTTTTTCTTTATTGGTGTCAAGTTAATTTTAACTCTCTTTACAAGCTCTCATAATCTACACGTGTAGATAACAATGTTTTGTTGGAAGATGTAAACAGTATTGGATGGTGAGTTGGATATGATAAATTCAATTTGCTAGACTTTATGTAACTACACACAACACTAATATTTTTTTCTTCTATTTCAGAGGTACACAGCATCACATATCGTCATATCGCTTGCATCACTGAAGAGTGATGGACTAAGATCTTGATTAACCCTTCATTACGTTTTTTGTAAACATTGAATATGAATTAACTATTTTAAAGGCTACGTTGGAAAATATGAAACTATCATCAATGCATACTGATATTTTTCTTCGTAATGCATATTAAATGGAAACCCCATACCTGCTAATGTAACATACTAGTGAGACACATGAGGCAACATGGAATTTGTATATAGTGTATTTGCGTAAGTGTGATCACCCGGTTTTACTTTATAATTTCTTCCTAAGGAGCGGAAAGTTGGAAGGTAATTTTGTTCCTTTATTGGTGTCAAATTAATTTTATCTCCATTTTCGCTCTAGGACCCGGCGGCAACGGCGCCGCCCCAGGACTCAGCGCAAATCGGCGGAGTCGGAGTCAGAGACGGCGGAGTCAGAGACGGCGGAGTCAGAGACGGCGGAGTCAGAGACGGCGGAGTCAGAGACGGTGGCATCAGAGACGGTGGCGTCAGAGACGGTGGCGTCAAAGACGGTGGAGTCAGAGACGATGGAGTTAGAGACGCTGGAGTCAGAGACGGTGGAGTCAGAGACGGCGGAGTCAGAGACGGTGGAGTCAGAGGCGGTGGCGTCAGAGACGGTGGCGTCAGAGACGGCGGAGTCAGAGACGGTGGTGTCAGAGACGGTAGCGTCAGAGGCGGTGGCGTCAGAGACGGTGGCAGAGGCGGAGAGGGCAGAGACGGCGGTAGAGGCGGCGGGGGCAGAGACGACGAAGTGAAGTGTAATTATTGCAGGGAAGGAATTGTGGCTGAAGTGCAGTGCAATTAGGAAGCTCTGCAGTCTAGTTAGTATTGAGCGCAGTGAAATTATTATGGAGCGCAGTGTGGGAGTCGGGAAGAGCAATGTAATGTCTGCAGCGTAACGTGCGTATCGGGAAGTGCGGAGGAATTGGTAAGCAACTTAGCGAGTGTGTCGGAATGTGCAATATATTTAGTAGACAGTAAAGGGTGTGTGGAGGCTAGTGCATTGTAATTAGAAAGAAGCGCGATGTGCAGTATAACTAGTAATGAGCGAAGAATGTGTGTCAAGAAGTGCAGTGTAATTATTAGCCGGCGCACGGTGTTTGTTGCAATGTGAAGTGTAATTAGTAAGAAGCGCAGGTCGGTGATGTAATTAGTAGCCAAGAAAGGGATGTGTGTCAGGAAGTACAGTGTAATTTGTAAGCAGTGCAGTGTAATTAGGAAGCAGGAAGGATTCTTTTTTTAATTGCAGTGTAACTAGTAAGTAACGGAAAATGTGTTTCGGGAAGTGCAGTGTAACCTGTAAGCCGTACAAGGTTTCTGTCGGGATGTGCAATGTAATTGGTAAAGAGTGAACGTCTAAAAGAAGTGCACAGTAATTTGTAATAGGCTAAAGAAATGACTCGGGACGTGCGGTGTCATTAGAAGCCTGCACCAGATGTGTGTCGGAAAGTCCAATGTAATTAGTAAGAAGTGCGGAGGGCATGTCTGGATGAGCAGTAAAATTAGCAACCAGTGAAGGGTGTTGTGTTTGGGGTATATATTGTAATTTGTAAGCAGCGTATGGTGTGTCGGGAAGTGGAGTGTAATTAGTTAAAAGCGGTGTGTGTGTGTCAGCAAATGAATTGTGATTAGATGCTGGTGCAAATTGTGTGTCAAAAAATCAATTGTAGCATTTTTAGCCGTCTTGAAGCATTTTTTGTCCAGCAGTTTTCAACACTTGTTCTCTAGCCGACAATCACTTGAATTCGTTCGTTGTGTCCTCCGAACTCAGCATCATCGCGTCGTCCGCGCATCCTACCAACGTCGCGTTTACCAGCAGATTTGACAGCAAGAGATCATCATACATGTTCCATAGTGCTGGCCCTAACTTTAATCCTTATAGCGTGCATAGGTCATGTGAGCAATCTAAAAGCTGCAAACGTCGTACACTACCCGACGTCCCTCGAAATAGTTGATCCGATTTATTGTGGTACTTTCTTCAAAATCGACGGATATCGACTTGACTCTGGCACGAGAAATTCTTTGGCTTTTAACCCGTGCTTCATCTTTCTCGCTAATGCCACAACCTCTTTGATTGTTTTAATTGTCGACCTACCTTTACGGAAGCCGTACTGCCTACCCGAAAGAACGTCGTACTGTGCCTTATGTTCGTTCAACATCTCTAATATTAGTTTTTCCAGCACTTTTCCTATTGTATCCATTAGACATAAGGGGCCTAAGTGTAGATCTCGCGTGCAATGGCTTGTCATCCTTTATTAGCAGCAAAACCTTTTGCTTCACTAGTCAGAGAAAAAGGCTTCGTTAGTGAGACTTTCATATATTTCAAGTAAATGACCGGGGAATTCCTGTATTATCACCTTCAACACCTCATTTAGGATTCCATCTAGACCCGACGACATTTTCGCTTTCAGCCCTCCGATTGGGTGGGGACTATTCCTTTTCTATCGTGGGTGTGTGGGGAAGAGGCCATTTATGATATTCTTCACCCACTCTGCGTCAACCAGTCCTGCTATCCTGTAGCGCATCTTCAGCTTGTCCCTAACTATTTTGAAGGGTAACTACCATGGGTCTTTGTGGATCTCTTTGATAAGGTTCTTCCAGCATTTATTCTTCCTTGCCATGATTTCAACTTTGAGCAACTTCTGTAGTCGTCAATACTCGTGTTTCAAATGCTCGTCCCGTCTCGAACGTGTATACTGCATTCTCGCTATGTGGCAGTTTCTTTTGAGTGCGGCAATTTCTTAGGTCCAGAAATACACTGATTTTTCGCAGTCCGTTTTTGAATAGTGCATGGTTTGTTACAAGCTTCATTTATTTCCTTTCGGATCTTGCATATTTTCTCCTCCGGTTTGCCTTGTTCTGTCTTCAATCCAACTAAGTTCTTTTATTATTTTCATTTCAGCCTGGTGGTCTTTGAGTTTTTCTGCATCAAGCATCTTCGAATTCCAGTGCTTTATTCTCTTTTTTTTCTTTAGCACGGTATTGGGAACTCCGCTACTTGTGATAGTGAAGGCAATGCAGTTGTGACCACTTAACGAAATATCATCTACTACCTACAAATTACGAATGCTCCTCGCAACCCATTAAGCGGCGATTTTGAAATTTATAATCGATTTCGATTCCCCGCGTCTCAGTGCGTGTGTCCTTCATTTATTATCATGAATTCGTTTCTTGCTACCAATTTTTTGATCAGGTAATATTAATTTTGTCAATTCTCTTGGCCCATCGCAACGACTAGAATTTTTACTGTTCTTTAACATATAGTTTCCAGCAGAGAGAAAATAGGTGAAATATACGGGGAAAAAAGAATCAGCTGAAGAATTTGGCTGTTATATCTCATCATGACCATCGTATATCAGCAGCTGCATGCAGAAAGGTACTGCAGCTAGAAATATAGTGACGGTGTTGATGTCGAAGAAGTGAGTAATTGCCAACAATACTAGCACAGTTGAAAGTTTAAAATTCTGTCACGTTCAGAAGGTATGATTCATGTTGTTTTATGTACTTCCAGGTTGAAGTGATTCATGCCGGTCTTCGCCTTTAATTAGACCCTTGTGCAGGAGTATTTGTGGGATAAACGTGGATTAAAACGCTTATCGCACCCATACACCCGCACACGTCGTCTATATTTAGCCACTGTTTCTTGCAATTCACCAAGGAGAAATTTAAAACTCGTGTTTCACACATTCTCGGAGTCCAAGATAAGTCTCCACTACAAATTCGTAGGTGAGTAAAAGGTGTTCAGATGGATGAGGAACATTTTAATAAATTACAAGAACGTAGTTTAGGCTCTTATATTTTAGCCATGACTTACAAGATAATAATATATTACGCTTATATTTTATAATGTAATCCTTTATTGCCTAAGAATGTGTTATGAAAACTAGCAAAGTTAAGTGCTAGTTTTCAAATTTTTAAGAATGCTAGAAAAAAAATATAAACAAGTTGCATTCGCCATTTTTTAAATTTATAATTAATTTTTAATAGAACCAAAGTTTACTTTGGAGAAATATTTGAAATGGGAACTTCTACATTTAGAGCGGAAGATGTTGGTATTATGATGTCGCGCGTGGAGCACGCGTTCAGTTAGGGTAGGAAATGAGGGCGCACGGTGAACCCGGGAAGTTAGGATGGGCAGTGAGAACGGATAATTCTTCGTGACACCTGTTTAATTTAGAATTGTGTTCATTTCACATTTTTGCTACTAACCATTCATTTCAGTAAGAAGAACCTTTGTGTGTATGGAGTTATCAAAGATGTAAACCGTGTCATTGAAAATAAATCCCACGTAATCGTACAGTATGCTTCTATCAAAATCTATCAAATTACCGAAATAAGAATTGTGTTCTTCGGACTGACATAGCGGGGAGATCACTGACTTGTCGACTTTCTACACTTTACAGATATGTATAGTAGAGTTTCGCTCACCGCATACAAATGTTTTATTGTGTCAGATCATACAGTTATACAACTTGTATCTAATTTTTTTCTACTTTTCGAGAGCATTCTACAAAACAGTTTCTCATTCATACTTCTTTGTTGTTTAGACTTCTGTGTTAGAGAGATTTGGTGCCATTTACTGAAGTATAATAGCAAATCTCACCAGGTTTCTCGGACACACGCTGCCTTTAAACAGAAGGGTTCTGTGATTTCAACAATGACTCGCAACTGAATTATTCAAAGTTTGGTGATCTAAGCATTTAAAACTCGACTTTTCTACCCAACACTACGAAAGAACTAATATCAAAATGAAAGTAGAATAAATTATATTTAGTACATTCATTGTTGGGTGATTGGATAGTTGGTAGTGATTGCGGGCGCGTTAACAACTGACGTCATTAGCCCCGTAAGTGTTGTGCATGTTTTTTTCTCGGGAGGTGGCGACGATCTTCCTCCGCTCGATTGAGAGATCCGGCCCCAACCTACTGTCGGATAGTTAGGTTTCCCACAACCTGGTATCTCCCACCAACGGGGCACCGCCCCCGCCGAGACAAGTTCTAAGCTCCCGACCAGTCTCCCGGTATGTGTGGTGATTTAGTGCATGTTAGTGTAATAATACAATCATTATTGGGTATATTTCTATTAAATGATTATTTATTCACGTAAAACAATGATTTGTTCTCAGCATGTGTGTGCATTCAAATCTCAACACTCAAATTTCGTCAGAATAAGGCAACAAAATTATACGCTGCGTGCACGGTAGATATATGTCCAACAGTGCAATACTAACAGCTTATGTACGTGTCACTCAACGGTTCCATGACAAGAATCGACTGTATTTGTATTCAGAAATTTCTCATGTTTGTTTCTGTTCAGTCACTCTGGCGTTCCTTCACTCTCTTGTCAATAATGCATTTCACTTTCACGCCAGTATGTTTTGAGTTCATATTTAACAGTTATGTTCAATAAAAGAACCAAATTAACTAACCAAAAATAATTTAGTTTCAGAATTATATACATTTTTCTATTACGGCAAGCAATGACAGCAAACAGGCAATCCTTAACGAATTCATTTGTATCTCCAATAATGCTACAATTTTTCTCTTGCGTTAAATTACAAACGAATTTTGAGATATTCTAGTGACAAGTACTGTATCGCAACTTTTGGATCAATGACCGTTTTTCGTCTAGTTTCCCTGATCCATTGAGCAAATACTGAGATGGCCCCTTGTATTGCTTTTGGACGAAAATGTAACTTCATTTTCTCTGCACGTCTTCTAGAATTCAGTGGGAATTCAATTATTCAAGTTATCGCTACAATGTAGTCCCGGCAGGAAGTATTATTCCGAAGGACAACATGGATAAGAGCCCAAAATTTATTGCTTATTTATCCTTGAAAATAGATTTTATTACATGGGAACTTTTGTTTTTATTCAATAGTATATGACTTAGTGTAGGGATCAAAGAATTTTGAAATTGTGCATACAATTCACTTTCCCCGATAGCACGTCATATGCAGTTTTAACTGTTTTTTTGACGTAAAATAATAAATAAAATAAATAAATAAATAAAAGTCGCGTTTTAGAAGATAAAGAACGGAAGTGATTTTTATCTGCTAATTACAATAATAATAAGTATACGTATTGTGACCGTACTTTCCTCAGTTTCGCGAATTAGGGATTCAAGTTGACCAAGTACTTACTACATATTAGAATTTTGAGTGCAAGATGTGTTATTATCGAAATGATTAAGGAGAAGGGATCGTTCTACGGGGAGCGCCGTTACTAGGAGGATGTTGGCTTTAGGCTTGTTACTTTTCTCATTCAATTCACGACGCACCAAATTACACATTACTATTATTCATTTATTCACAAAAAAAATCAAAAATGTTTAACAACTAGACAAATCTTCATTACATTATCGCATGCTATTAACGTGATTAACATTATTACTGATCAATACGGTTTGGAATATACCTAACCATCCGGGAGCTCCCACACTCTTATACAATAATAAAATACCAACATTCTATATCCTTCATTTTTACATTCATTGTTATTATTACCTAACATTAACCAGTTACAATCTATCCCTCCGTCTTTGAATATATATGATCGTTAATCGTTATGTCCTCTCCCCACATTATACACTCTGAAGCTTATGATTGCAATAATTCAACCCGACTTTCACGAATATTACGAGCTTCGTTACTTACCTGAGGATCCCGAAGACTTGTCGTGGGAATTGAGCCACCTCTGTTAATGTCCTTGACGTAGCCGGGCCGTGGCAGCCACCCGTCCCGCCGAATGCGTGCTGTCCACGTGGTCGCCGTGCCGTATCCAGCATTCTGCTATTTAACCATTCACTTCCTAAGTCCGGGCACGAATTCGGTCTTCTTATGGCGATGTACTTGCTCGGAGCCGTTGATTTCTCCTTACCCTAATAGTTTATGGCCCACGTACACCGCTGCACCACGTGCTTTCACACCACTTAATAGTTTCTTGTTCGTTGACGCTCGGAACACAATACCTTTTAGTTTCACGCTTTTGTCCGATGCTCCGAGTTCTCGTCTGATCACATGGCAACACTTCCACGCGTCTTTTGTCCTCGACATTACTCCATTTCATTCTCTCATGGCCAGTACATATTGCTACATCACATGCTTTCACTTCACTAAATTGAAACTATAACTTTAAAGTATTGTTTCTTGTCCACTGACGCTCGGAACACAATACCTTTTAGTTTCACGCTTTTGTCCGATGCTCCGAGTTCTCGTCTGATCACATGGCAACACTTCCACGCGTCTTTTGTCCTCGACATTACTCCATTTCATTCTCTCATGGCCAGTACATATTGCTACATCACATGCTTTCACTTCACTAAATTGAAACTATAACTTTAAAGTATTGTTTCTTGTTCGTTGACGCTCGGAACACAATCCCTTTTAGTTTTACGCTTTTGTCCGATGCTCCGAGTTCTCGTCTGATCACATGGCAACACTTCCACGCGTCTTTTGTCCTCGACATTACTCCATTTCATTCTCTCATGGCCAGTACATATTGCTACATCACATGCTTTCACTTCACTAAATTGAAACTATAACTTTAAAGTATTGTTTCTTGTCCACTGACGCTCGGAACACAATACCATATAGTTTTATGCTTTTCTCCGATGCTCCGAGTGCTCGTCTACTCACATATTAATACTTCCACGCATCTTCACCCCTCGATGTTGCCCGATTTCACTCTCTCGCCTCACACACGCCACACAGCCCCGTGCGCGCCATTCGTCTTGTCTCCTTGCTGCCCTTCCGAACCGCCTGCTTCTCGACCAAGATGATCCGTTCCCGGAATCGTTCCCTAAAAGATCGATTTGCGGTATACGCGCCAGATTTGAATTGGCTATCTCCGTTCCTTTTCTGTTTGACGGCCACTTGACCGTAAGGTCATAGTATATAATAACTATTTATTTTCTAGTGTTATCATGAAAGAACTCATTCTCGAGGCATAACTAACGAGTCCGCTGAGATTTAAAGGAAGTGTCTGTTTAGAAAAAGGAAATGTAAATAGTTCCCACTGTTGTAGGTAAAACACAAAAATTTCTACATTTATAAAGAAAATCTCTTTGCAGGGGCTTGCCTTAAAGAAGGTTTTCTCGAGGCTTGGTTTACGAGTCGGAAGAAGTTTGTAGAGGTCGTCTTCTTAAGATAAATGAAAGGTATGTGGTTATCACTGTGCTAGATGAAATGAAAAATTGAACATACATAAAAAAAATACCTCTATTCAGGTGTTTTCATGTAAGAAATCTTTTTCAAGGTATGGCTCACAGGTCGAAGTTTGCAGAAGTCATCTTCTTAAAATAAATGAAAGGTATGTGGATATCACTGTGCTAGATAAAACACGAAAGATTCTCTACATAAAAAATCACATTGCAGGGTTTTCCATGTAAAAAGTCTTCGTGGAGTCTTCGTTCACGAGTCGGCCAAGATTTGAATTAATTTTCCGTTTAGAAAAACGAGAAGGTAGGTTATTATCATGGTGCTATAAAAAATACGAAAAATTCGACATATATAAAGTATCTCTTTTCAGGGGCTTGCTTGTAAAAAGTCTTCCTCTATTTATTTATTTATTTATTTATTTTACGTCAAAAAACAGTTAAAAACTGCGTATGACGTGCTATGGGGAAAAGTGAATTGTGTGCACATTTTCAAAATTCTGTGATCCCTACACTAAGTCATATACTACTTAAATTTTGAATTTTTGAAAGGGAGAAAAAAAACAAAAAACTCCCATGTAATAAAATCTATTTTCAAGGATAAACAAGCAATCAATTTTGAATTTTTAAAGGGAGAAAAAAAACAAAAAAACTCCCATGTAAAAAAATCTATTTTCAAGGGTAAATAAGCAATAAATTTTGAATTTTGCAAGGGAGAAAAAACAACAAAAAAACTCCCATGTAATAAAATCTATTTTCAAAGATAAATAAGCAATAAATTTTGGCTCTTATTACTTCCTGCCGCGACAACATGGAAACGATAATTTGAATAATTGTATTTCCCACTGAATTCTAGAAGACGTGCACAGAAAATGAAGTTACATTTATGTCCACAAGCAAAACAAGGGGCCATCTCAGCATTTGCTCAATGGATCAGGGAAACTGGGCGAAAAACCTGATCGAGATGGGGGTCATTGACCCGGAAGCTGTAGTACAATAGTTGTTACAGATTGTTTATACTTATTTATACAGTCCAAATGGTAAATAATGCATTATGTATCATTGTTAAAATTAATGTTACTTTTCTTGTGATGCTCAGTATAGTCTCTAATTGTATAGAAACAGTTATGCAGCAGAAACGATTTCACTTGGGATTTAAACTTTTCTATTGAATTTAATCGTTTAATGTCATCTGGCAAAGTGTTGTAAAATAATGTACATGTATTGTATGTGAATTTTTTGTAATGAGCAGTTGATACTGTCACCTGATGAATATGATTTCTACGTCGAGTGTTATAGTAATAGACTTCGGCATTTTCTGAAAATATATTCCCGCCCTTAAGCAAGTCATTTTTTACAAAACCACTGATTCGTAAATAAAAAGACACGGTAATGGTAGAATTCCTAGATTAATGAAGAGAGGCTTACAAGAATCACGTGGGTGGGATTTGGTTATTATTCGTACAATTCGTTTTTGTAATCTAAAAGTCTGGGAGCTATAAGATGTATTTCCCAGAATATTATGCCATATCTCAGGCGGGAATGAACATTCGCGAAGTATACACAACGAGCAGTAAGAAGGCTGACTGAATTTGCAAGAATTCTGAACGCGTAGCATAATGAACTTAATTTTGTGTTCAATTCATTTAAATGGACGTTCCATTTAAGGTTTGACTGAATTGAGAGACCTAAAAATTTTGTTGCCTTAACATCAGTCAATGGTACACCGTTCATTTTCAATGGAGCACCGAATTGTTTATTTGATATGGAAAACTGCATTAAAACCGTTTTCTTTTCGTTTACTATTAATTTGTTATTTCGGAACCAATTTGAAACATCTGATATTGCACTATTTACGGTTTCTTTATTGCAAAGGATGTTCGTATCATCCGCAAAGAGAACCGTTCTTCCGTTTCGAATCGTCGAGGGCATATCGTTTACGTAAAGTAGGAACAGAATAGGGCCTAAAATCGATCCTTGAGGAACTCCACGTGCAATGGGCAAAGAGTCGGAAAGGTGCGTACGTAATGTTCCATCATTCCAGTAAGGTATTTCAACTCTCTGAGATCGTTGTTTAAGGTACGAACATAACCAATCTAGAGCTATACCACGAATTCCAAATGAAAGTAATTTTGAAAGTAAAATGTCATGATCAATGACGTCAAAAGCTTTTGAGAGATCTAAAAATAATCCAATAGGTGCCTCGTTTTGATCCAATGATGAGGCGACATCTTTAAGAAAACAAAATATAGCTGTTTCCGTTGATTTTGATTTTCTAAATCCATGTTGGCAATCTGAAAGCGCGTCGTGTTTAGTGAGAAAGGTTTCCATTCGTACGTAAAAAAGTCTCTCTAATATTTTTGAAAAAACTGATAGAAGAGAAATGGGCCGATAATTTTGAATTTCATTTTTGTTGCCTCTTTTGAAAAGCGGCTTAATTTTAGCTGTTTTGAAAATATCTGGAAACGTTCCAGTGCATAAAGATGCATTAAATATGTGAGTTAACGGGTGTACAATGGCATACGCACAAGTCTTTAACAAAGAATCTGGGAATTCATCTAAACCGGACGAATATTTATTTTTTAGTTTACCGATTATTTTGAGAATTTCATAGGAAGAAGTTTCGAAAACGAACATTGTGTCTAAAATTTTGGGTGCACTGTCTGTTTTTGAATTTTGTGGCTGAAGACCCTTAGTGAGATCGGCAGCAATTCTCGAAAAGTATTGGTTAAAGAGATTAGCCACTGTTGCCGGATCGTTCACATTTATATCGTTATATTTTAAAACAACATTCTCTACGGGTTTTCTAGTTGATTTGGTAGTATTGTTTATTATATTCCACATTGCTTTTGTTTTATTATTTGAGTTCAAAATATCCTGATCGTTTTTCATGATTTTAGCCTGCCTTATGACTTTTCGTAACAATGTTTTGTATTTTTTAAAGTAGATAAGGAAATCTTGAGATACGTCATGACGTTTAGAAATAAAGTAGAGAGTACGTTTATTTTTACACGATGTTCTAATTCCTTTTGTGATCCAAGTATTACTTTTTCGTGAAATGTTTAATTTTCTCTTTTTAATAGGAAAGCATGCGTTAAAGTGAAATGAAAGCTTTGAGAAAAATAAATTATATTTTTCATTTGTGTCAATAGCGTTATAAACTGCCTCCCATGATTCTTTCAGCAAGTAGTCCGTAAATAACTTTATGTTAACTGTAGTAAATGCTCTGCACATGCGTGTTTTATTTATTGTGTCAGTATTCATGTTATTAGTAATTGTAAGAATTTGTGCATCGTGGTCACTGTAACCTAGATTATTCGTTATTATTTCATATCTAGTTGTGGTTTTGTTAATTATAATTTGATCTATTGCTGTTTGTGATTTAAGAGTATTCCGTGTATGTACGTTCACTGTAATATCTAAATTAAAAGAATGAATTAAATTGAGAAACTGTTCTTTTTCGTGGGATTCGCTCAGAAAATCAATATTGAAATCTCCACATACAACAATGGATTTAAAAGAGAGATTACTAATTTTGTTCAGAGTTATCTCTAGATTTTCTACGAAATTGAAATAATCTAAAGCTTGCTTTGTTGGAGGTCTGTAGATGCAAAGTAAAATAATTTTGAGCGTAGTAAGATGTACAACTGTTATTTCAAAAACGTTTTCAACTGCATATAAATTGAATTCTGACAAGAAGGTAGAATCAATATTATTTCTTACATAAATACACGAACCTCCGTAAGCAGGGCCTTTATTTGATTCCCTTGTTCTACAATAAGATCCTGCAAGGTAAAAACTAGGAATTTGGAGTGTGTTTAGATCATTATGAGATAACCAATGTTCTGTAAAGCAAAGAACATCTATTTGACTGAGATCACACTCTAATGCTGCCTCGATAAAGTCAATTTTATTTGAAAGAGATTGCACATTATGATGCATTATTTGAATATTTTTCATGTACCTACACGGATGCTTTTCTGCTGCATCTGACTCTAGTTGCTATTTATTTATCTCATTTTTACCTCGAGTGCGTGGTCGAAGGAAGTATCGTGTCCCCGCAGTGTTAGGAGGTGAGGAAGGAGGGGTTACAGATGTAGGGGAATGAATAATGGGAGAGGTAGTACAAGGATTAGGTTCAGGGGATAAGGTAATTGGGTCCAAAGGGGTTCCGGAGGATGGAAGAGAACTAGGAGATGTAGGTGGGGATGAATCTTGGATAGGATACTGCTGAGGTGTAAGGATGTGTTTGGCAAGTTCGCTACTGAGTGCATGTTTTCCGACAAGGTTCAAGTGAAGACCATGCCGGGTGAAGTGTTTTTCTGAGAGAAAGTTAAGCTCAAATAATTTAACATGTGTGCCTCTCAGATGCAGTTTTAATTTGTTGTTTGCGTGTCTAATTTCTCTGCACAGTGTTGGTTTGTTGTACCAGAAGGGCAGAGTCGAGATTACAATGTTCGTGTTTTGGGCGGCACGTTGTAGTTTAACAACATGTTGCTCAGGGGTAAAATGACCACCCAAATTGATGTCATTCTGCCCTCCTATGATGATGACTGTATCCCGTTTGGTGAGAGTTTTTGTGTGTTTTTGTGTGGGTGTCCAATTCACTGATCACGTGGTGCTTACCTTGCTAGCGCTCAGTCCCGGCTTGTTCGTCTACCAGGGAACATAGTGCCGAGTGACTGCGCTCCCGCAGTGCGTAGCAACGAAGACTGGTGTTAGTAGTGACCAGTCTGTCATGCGACACAAACTCATCAACAGGGCATGCTATTAGTCAAGCCCTGCTAACGCTTCACAATAGTGACATCAACAATTTCACCTACGGTGACGAAAATCCGACGCTGCAAGTTCCGCCATCAGAGGAAGCCATGGACGTACAACCCGGCATGGCCCCGCCCCTGACCAACACTCAAGGAAACGCGGAGGTTACTCAGTCAACAGGAGCTACAAACAGCACGGAGCATCAACCTTCAACATCAGGAGCAGTGAGAAAAAGGTCAGTCTGTGAACTTGATGATTTTCATAATAAAAAAAGAAGTGCGGAATCCAGCAATTACAGTGATCCATCTGCTGATGATAGTGACCTTCAATATAACGTGCCAGTGAATAACAGATTTCATCTGCTTGCTAGTAAAGACTCCATGCCCGAGGACACAAGGTTCGAGTATCTAAATAATCAACAAGATCAAATTAGTGTATCAAATAGAATCCCACCAATATTTGTAGCCCGCATCGAACAAGTTAATAACTTTATCAAGGAATTAAAAATTAATGTTACCCAAAATTTCGTAGCAGACATCAAAAACAACAAGGTTAAAATCAGTGCCAACACATCTACAGACTTTCGTAGCATAATCAAATATTTAATACAAACTCAGAGAAATTTTCACTCGTTTAAAGACCCATCTAACAAAAAATATTCAGTTGTATTTAAAAACATACATCAGTCAATTACGGAACCCGAAATCTTCTCAGATTTAAAGCAACGCTACCCATCAATCACCAAAGTTACAAGACTACTAAAAGACAATAATCCAGTTCCTGTTGTGGCCGCCGAATTTAACGGAAGTGAACCAATAGAAACAATCTTAGAAATAACTCAAATATGCAATCATCGGGTGAAAACAGAAAGACGTCGAAAACCTCAAGGCCCCTTGCAGTGTCAGAGATGTTTAGATTACGGTCACACGAAGAATAACTGTAATCATGTTATCAATTGTGCTTTTTGTGCCGGAAATCATTATTCTGTGATGTGCCCCAACAAAACTAAAACCCCTATCTGTGCGAACTGCAACGGAAATCATCGAGCGGACATACGAAATCCAAACTGTTCTTATTTTAAAGAAATCCTTGAAAGAAAAAACAATGATCGCAACAAAACTAATAGAAATGAAAACCCTCAAAACTCTCAACCCCCTCCCCCACCCCCTCCTCCAAATCAATCTACAGAAAACTTCCCAAAATTACCCCAAACCAGTACTCTCCGAAACTTCACCCACATCTCAAACTCCAAAAATCGAATCCAATCCAACTCACAAAATTCTCACACCCACTCCCAGTCCTCTTCCCATCCAAATGATTCTGACTCTAACAGTCCAATTATCAACACAATAATCAACTCAATCACCTCATGCATCATTAATTTCATAAATTCTTTAATCCCTACCATCATCAGCACCATTCAAAACTCTGTCACCGCTTATCTAAGCAATAATGGTGTCAACTCAACCCACTAATAATATATCCATCTTGAATTGGAATTCCAATAGCATCAATAATAAAAAAACAGAACTAATTCATTTTCTGCATCATCATAAAATTGACGTAGCATGCATAACTGAAACACACCTGAATAAAAAAAATAAACTATTTATTCCAGGTTACAGCACTTATAGAACAGATCGAACGGAAAATAGGGGAGGAGGGGTACTTATCGCGGTCAAAACATCTTTATCACCACCAAATTAATCTACCCGACACACCAGGAATCGAAACTGTTGCTATCCAAATATTTATAAATAGTCAACCATGGAAAATTATAACAGCTTATAAGCCCCCCACAGCCAAAATTATAAATGCAAACTTTCCTAATTTATTTCAACCTACCGAGAAAACTTTGCTGTTGGGTGGCCTTAATTCAAAACACGTAAGCTGGGGGTGTCAAAATAATAACCACAACGGGAAAGTCCTAGCTCAACTAATAAACAATTCAAACCTAAGAATACTCACCCCTTCGGAGCCAACATACCACCCTCAGGATCGTACTCGTAAATCGGACATCCTTGACATAGGCATCACAAATACTAATATAAAATTTTACTCCACACCTACTTTCGAACTTGGCTCTGATCATATCCCGGTAATCATTACTACACACCAACTTATACCGCAACACGCCCCCGCCCCTAAACCAAACTCAATAAAAATTAATTGGCACAAATTTCAAAAAACAGTAATAAATTCCTTACCCAAAATAAAAATATTAAAAACCCCGTTGGAAATAGACCAATCCATCTCTCATTTCAACGAAATGATACACTCTACTATAAAAAGTACACAATTAACTACTCCACCAGGCTCAAACACAACCAGACATAAAATACTACCCAAAGAAATATTGAAAGCAATTTCAATAAAAAACAAAACTAGAAGACTTTGTACAGATTAAGAACACCTGAACTTAAGAGGGAACTAAACCTATTAACAAATATCGTAAAGAGACTTATAACTAACTTCAATAGCCAAAACTATCATAACTTAATCCAGTCGCTCAGCGTCAGTAATAACACCCTGTGGCAATTCACATGAAAAATACTTAAGAAGAAAAACACGATACCTCCTATAAACTCAACAACAGATAAAGCATACACATCCTACCAAAAGGCAGAAGAACTAGCAAGATATTTTGCTTCAACTTTCACTGTCAACAACACTAATTTCCATCCTGGACACATCACTATAACCAAATCAGCATCAGAACAAGAATATGGACCTCACTAAAAAATACACTACATTTCACCCTCTGAAATTAAAAAAATTATTAATAAACTGCCTCTTAAAAAATCACCCGGACACGACAATATAAATAATATCGTATTAAAACATTTACCCCCACCAGCAATAGCCACCCTCACAAATATCTACAATTCGTGTCTCAGAATAAGTTACTTTCCGCATACCTGGAAACATGCTATCATTATTCCTATTTGTAAACCGAACAAAAATCCT
>BLKR01010840.1:0-45018 GCA_011170035.1 Teleogryllus occipitalis
TTTTCTTCAGATTGGTATATCCCGAATCGATCTGAACGATCTTCAGGCTTTGCGAATATGAAATAAACATTTTGATTTTGGGGGGACTTTACACGAAGTTTTAATAATATATTCATTTTTTTAAAAAATACTCATTTTTTTCTTTTAATAATTTACTCGAATGGAGCGAAGTACGCTTATGAACAGATACCATTTTCCAGACAAACATGTGTGTGTAAATTCAATTTATTTTCGAAAATTGCAATAAATTAACATTGCAAAATTTAATATTGATATTAGAGATATTTTTTTCTGAATGAAATCGCTTCTAAAAAATACTTTTTAAATAAGGTGATGTAGGTACAATATTTTAAAAAAAACGAGTGGTTTTCGCCTAATTTATGAAAAAAGTTAATGTAATTTTTAAAAGTCTCAAAAAACGGCTCCAATTTTTTTCTTTACATTTTTTATTCGGATAAAGCAAATGACACTTTAAAAACAACGCAAGTCTAATTTTTTGGACTCCTCTGAATGTTTGAAAATTTCAGAAGTTACAAATAATTCAAGGTTGTGTTCAAGCACCATCAGTTTTTAGCAAGATAATCTAGGCACACTTTCTTAGATCCCGACGTGAAGTCCGTACACAAATTGTAAATGGCATGCACTCAGAAAGAGGTTCTTTGAAAATGATTGAGAATGGTTCACTCTTTTGGTACCTACTGAATAATCACAGCAAACTGAGGAAATCAGTAATATGAAAAATGGTACAACCAACTGCAAAATCCCAACCACATCAGTTTGCCTGTCAACAGACGGATGGCTCCGCATCCAGAATGAACATGTATTCTTACCTACGATATCCTGCGTTCTTACTCTCTCGTGTCACACTCGTGTTGTGACACACATGCATTCCTATCACATTGTACACTGTTGATAAGAAATACACTATTATACTCTTTGTAATGTTAATAGAATACCATTCGCTCAAGACGATTAACAGACTAATTAAAACATACGAATAATGAAGTTACATTACTTGAGCCTACATTCATTAGGTAGTAATATTTGCTTTCGCTAGTTCCAGCATTTGCTCCGAAATAATTTTAATATCTATGTAGCAAGTATGCATTTAATTTTTCAAAATTAAAATTATTCTTATAACTGATTTAGGAAACGAAAAAATATTGAATAAATATTGCTCAAAAAGTCACTCGTTGGATTGGTCATACCACACGTGCTAGTATACGCTCCTTGATTTACCAGTTACATTGCAAAACGTTTTTGGAACTTTTAAATAAAATTTACTTTTTGTATTTTTTCGCTCGTTCTTTAAGTTAAGAAGGGATATTAACTAATTTGAAAAGATGTTAATTTCAGCTCATGAGAGTCGAAAAATAATGTCAGGAAGTGAGGTTGAATTTTTATGACATGGAATTTGTAAATAATGATGCACTGGTCTTGCAAACTTCTATACAAATTTTGATAATTGTATTCGGATTCAAAAAATATTTTCATTAAGTTATTTTTCTCATCTTTTGCTTTTTTATGGCAACACCGTTGTTTTAAAATGTCGCAATCTTCTTTCTTAACCTTTATGAATCACTATGTTTTCAATTTTCATACTTTCATGTCATTTTCAATGTTGCTAATTAATTGTTGTCAATCCTTTCTTATTGGTTTACTTTGAGTATTGCGACACATGAAAATAAGTTCGATTTGTGTTGGAAGTTTGGTTAGAACCTAAGATTTTAGAATGAGAGACACCGAAGTAACAGAGAATGTCGTGCAATCTACGAAATAACTAAAGTGAAATTATATACTTCGGAATTTCTTTCAAAACTTTTGGTCATTATTTCAAATTATCTGGTCATTATCACAGCGAAATTTGAATTTTTTGTTGGTCGTTTTTATAATATTTTTACATCATTAAATGTCAAGTTCTGTTAATAATTAGACTCCTAGTAAAATATTTTTATTACAATCGAGTCAGAATAAGGCAGTGTTGTTTCACAATAATGAATGGGCTTTGACGGGAAAATGTTTAATATGTGACTAAGAAAGTTTGCATTCATGATTCATTCAGTGGAATGCTTCATGTATTGTTGATATAAAACGTCTTAAATCCCGGGTATTTCAGAGAATTTGAAAATAATTATCAGGCATTAACAAGAGATGCACTATATTTATATAATATTGTTGTTGTTGCTATTATTATTATTATTATTATTACTATTATTATTATTATTATTAAAAACAATAATGTAATAGTTATAATTACTGTATCTCAGGACTGTGGCAGCAAAGTTGTTTGCACAGTTGCTTCTGTTTGTTGGGCCGTAGGTTTGCATTTTCTTGGTGGACTTGATTCCTTGATGTTGTTACACGAAAGTAGTAGTTCGAAACATTTCTGTGGGAAACCAGCATGTGAGTTAGTGTCTCGTCGAAAATAGAAATAACACACCTTGCAAAGAGTAGAGAGTAACCGAACCACCAGAACACAATGGAAATATTTGCAGCTTTCTTTAACAAATATTGGGTTTTTAAGTGCTTTTAAATATTTTGAACTTATAACCATATGTATTAGTATGAGGAGTAAAATACTTTTAAGGTCTTTGTTTTTAAGAATATCACAAGTTAAAACGCCACCAGTTACTAAATGATGTTTTTTTATTGAATCACAAAAAAGAAACACTATCAGTACCTCGATTGCATACAACAATTTATAAGGATAATGATCACCTGGTTCAAAGAACGCTCATGCTTTTAATATAACAAGGAACGAAAGTGGTTCATTAGAGATGGTTCATTGAATCAAACTCAGATTCTGTCGCAACAGTGTAGTAAGAAAATAGAGGTATCACATCACTATACTTTTTTTTCGTGTCATTGGTAACGGTTACTTAACATAATAATTTCAATCTGTATCACACTAATACTTCAACCATCACTTAAGTAACTTCTAATCAAACGAAGTGTGATATATTCGTAAAGAAAAGACTTTTCTTGAATGTTTTGAAGATTTAAAGTTTAATTGAAAATGATTTTCTGCCAATAAATTCAATACATTATGCTCTGTTCTTTAAAAACAATTAAAGAAAAAATATTTGCCCAAGCTGAGATTTGAACCCGAGCGCCAGAAAGAACTATGCAAAACAAGTTCTAGCGCTACGTTATCCAATTGTGCTTTAAAAGCGGTCCATTTTAAGTGTTATAATGAAGAGAATATCCTTTTCCAAGAGTGTAGTTGTAGGAAAGCGTCAGAAAAACATTTAAACTATTTTCAATTTCAGAGGTTTTATTGAAAATCGGCCCTCCGCCATTTTGCATAGTTCGCAATAGTCTTTTTATGGCTATTTATAAACATTTATTCACTCTTTTAAAAAAAGTTAAATGAAAAGATTTGGAGACATCTTTGAGAAAATTACGAAAACTCCCTAAAGATTTCGTGTAAAGTGCCCCCAAAATAAACTGATAGTGCTACAATACTTTCTTGCATTATTTCTATATTTGCTATTTTCGAAAATTCAGAGAGTTCAATGAAAATGCGACTCGCACCACTCTCTTAAGAATCCCTTCTTCTATTCGTGGAAAAAATTTGGAACAGATTTTGAGAAAAAATGTCGAATTTTTGCGACATTTTACACGAGAACTACTCATATTTTCCAATAATTGAATATGAACTTATTTAAAGATCCGTCTTTAAGAAACAGATTTCATTGAGGAAAAAATCTCTATCTTCAATATTAAAGTTGTAGGAAGACGCCTCCAAAAAATTTCACTTTTGCAATTGTCAAAAAATGTAGGGAATTCAGCTTCTGAGATATCAACGATCATGAGACAAGCACGAATCTCTTAAGCCTCCATTACGCTATTCGAGAACAAAGTTTGGGGCATCAAAAAAATGGGTGTTATTTTTTAGAAAATTTCCTCGTGTAAAGTACCCACAAAAAACAGAATATCCGTTTGAAACTTCAAAAGCCTCGAGTTCATTCAGATCGATTCAGATCGAATTTTGAAGAAAATTGGCTGAACGGTCTAGGTGCTAGCGTTGACCGCAGGCGGACAGACGGAGAGAAGGACAGACGGACGGAAAGACAGACACACGGATAGACAGACAGACATCAATTCCTTTCCTTCAATCGATATTTCAGAATCAAGGACTCACAAAACGGGTTCTGACTACACCACGTGTTAGAAGATTTTTCTGCAGAAAATTCGCTGATTCCTAGCACACGATTACATAACTTTCTGTTCTTACCAAGAGCCTTCGTAAGGGCGAAAAAGTAAAAAAAATCGTTTCAAATTCGAGGGATTCGGCATCAAACAGATCAATTGATTAATTTCTGTTTCCGAACGCGCGTAAACTGCTAAGATCCCGAGTGTAGAACATGTTTTTATTGCGGGAGGTGGCAGAGATCTTCCCCCGCTGGGAGACGAGATCCGGCGCCGACCTACATGCCGGCTTCCGGAGCTTTCTCCAAGCAGGTATTTCCCACCAGCAGGGCAACGCCCCAGCCGGGACAACCTCGAAAATACAGACTGATTTCCCGACATGTGGTAGTGTAGTGAATGTAAATATAAGATTCTGTAAGAAAATGGTGAGTATATGACAAGGTAGAGGAAGGAAAGGTCGCGCGCGGTCCGTGGCCCGTTTGTTAGGATACTGCTCCCGCATTCGCCTAATGTTGATCGTAGAAACCACGGAAACCTACCAATCAGAGCTGCCGGCCCCTGGAATTCTCCTCCAGACAGCGACTGAATTCGACCTAGCTTTCTAGCCCGGGGTGGAAAATCCTGTCACTGTCGGGACTCGAACCCTAGGATCAATCGGTCACAGGCCCTGCAGTCACATTAATTGATGCCTTGAGACATTTAAACCGGTCACACTCGGATCGATCGGGGTATAGTCATGAAAAACAATGTACGTTGTAGGTACTAGTGTTGTTCACAGACGGATGGGCATTCAAACTTTTGAAAAAAAAGACACTTTTTCTACATCAAGAACCCACAAAACGTCGATGATGAAGAACATGATAAAATAATATTTTGCGCATGATGGAAGAAAGACTTGTTTCTTGTATCATTCTACTACATATAGGAGCATCAAAAATCCACTTTTTTGGTATAAGGTATCGAAAACACGTGTTTTTCTGTTGGGAAATCGGCATTTTTTCCTGGAGCGTTATACAACTTCCTCTAAACTATGTTATACTCTGCAAGAAAGTAAAAATAAGCAAAAGATAAAGGCATTGTAAAAGATATCCCATAATTCTGTAGGTCTCCTAGAAGTCAGTTTTTCGCATTTTATAGAAATTCGGTTATATTTGCCATTGTTTGTGAATTTTATTGCGGGTTTGACGACATATTTTCGAGTGACAACGCTTTTTAAGGGCCTGTGTAAAAGGATCGATGTTTGCGTGTAAATGTGTTCCCCAATCAAGTGCGAATGTACTTTGGGCATGGAACCCATCGACCTACTTTCCCCAGCGTCCGGGATGAGCCCACGGCGAAGGGAGGGCAAAAAGCGCGTGTCGGCTGCGGCGCAGGGGCTGCGGGGCGACGTTCTCAGCGCGACCAGTACAGCGCCTTGGTCCACCCTCGCCCCTCCACGGCGACCGCCCCCGCCCCCGCCCCGCCACGGCTCCGCGCCGCCCCCGCGCGCGCGTCTTCTCTTCCTTCTCTCCGTTTCCTCGGCCAAGGTCTGGCGGCAGCGGTCGCGGCGCTGCGCCGCACGGCCGGAGCGGAGCGGAGCGGCCGGCGGCGGCGGCCCAGGCTTGCCAACCGCCCCGCCTTCGCCTCCTGTGCGTCGATCGCTGGGCCTGCCTGCCGGCCGGCCGGCCGCTCGCGTGGACCGCCCGGTGGGCGCTGGGCGGGGTCGAGGCGGGCGGGGGAGGGTGGGGGAGCGCGCGCGTGCTCGCGACCCGCGTCCCCGGGGCCAAGTGCACGTTCGCCATCGTCCGCGACCCGTCCCGCCCGCGGACCGCCTCCGAAGCAGTTGCCTACTTTGAGCGACGTTTCAAATCTTCGCATGCCATCACTTGCTAACAAACTTTTCATCTGCCTCCTCGGCTATTATACGCACATGTTTTCTTGAGCACCGGTATACCTACCCCCACTTTTTTCCCAACATTAGTTGAATTAACAATAAACGAGCGTTGTAGACAAAATCTGATAGCCAAAATGTTTGCTCCAGTGTAATAGAAACTATTTTGCACCAAAAAAACAAATTAGATATTCGATATAAAATTATTTTTGTCGAAATAGCACAACTCACGTCTTCCGCAACTAGCGAAGCGAGGGCTCAAGAAAACGTGTGCGGATAATACCTCATTTGCGAGGCCAAGCCCCAAGATGTACAGCGCCTGCAGATAACGTCTTCCTCCCTGCAGGACAGTACGCAATGTTAAGGCGGCTCTACACATTCAGAATTCGCCGAACAGCGAGCTCCTGCCCGCCCAATCACGAACAGCTAATGTGTTCGGGGAATGTTTGCTACCTTTGATGTGTCCTAAAGACTGACAGGTGGTGTGTAGGGCGAGCACCGAATGTTCGTCACTCGGCAAATAGTAAGCAACTCATCCACACTACTGGGGATTCAGCGAGCGGTTGCTCGCTACTCGCCGTAAAACGAATGTGTGGAGCCGCCTTTAGGGCTCGTCAAGGCATTAAGGCGGCTCCACACATTCGTTATTCGGCGAACACCGAGCAACCGCTTGCCGAATCCTCAGTAGTGTGGATGAGTTGCTTGCTATTTGCCGAATGACGAACATGCGGAGTTCGTCCTACCCACCGCGTGTCGGTCTTTTGGGCACATCAAAGGGAGCGAACATTCGCCGAACACGTCAGCTGCTCGGGTTTGGGTCAGCTGCTCGGCGAATGCCGCATGTGTGGAACCACCTTTAGAAGCAACCATTGGAACGCGAGCACTTGGCGAGTCACACAGCCCGTGTCGTCCCGGCTTCATAAGCCACGGGCTGAACACTTTGTTTTGGGAGGGTGCAACTGAGAGTAGTGACTGTGTACGAGTAATTCTGTTTACGCCGACTGTGCCTGACGGTTATAACTCTACGGTTTATTATTCTTTGATACTGTGAACTCGGAATCGAACTGGTATGTTTTCTGGTGATGGTGACCGTGCTACCGACCCTTGATGCATCTACTGGATATTCTGTAAAAGGTTGTTATCAGTGCGAGTCGGAACTTTTTAGAATTGGATAAGGGCACTATCAACTTTATTTACTCTTTATATCTGATGTATTTTTTGGACATAACAAAAACATTGTATGTAAAATGTTTTAATGATATTAATCTCTCATATCAATAATGCTACCAGCACTGTCTGGAGAGTAGGATGATGATTATTTTTTTATTTATTAATAGTTTAGAGAATTACATTATTATTCCCTTGATATACTCTGTTAATAATCTGAATCTATTAAAAGCAAATGTTTCATTTCAAACACACTTCAGTAAGATTCCTGAACATCGACTCTCGAGTTGACGACAGATAATAGTATATGTTGCAAGAGATTTATCATGTATTCTTTATTGCATAAGTATGTGTTTTGAAAACGAGTCACAGTAGGAGCGAGTTTTCAAATTTATACGAATGCAATAAAGCAACTTGATAAACGAGCTACTTGTTGGGTAAAAAATTATGAATTTATAAAAGAATCAACTTAAAAGTTCGGAAACATATCAAAAGCTGTTTTACAGTTGGTAGCGTAGATATTGGTATACTATTAGCAATTGGGACAGGAAGGAAACCAATAATTCAATATCTTTCTCAGAACTAACATAGACCATCGTTTACACATCCGAACGTCTAGCTATACTTCGATTTAAACTTAGCTTCACTTCAAGTCCACGAGCTGGAAGGAGAGGGAGATATTGTTATTCAATCGGGAGTTCCAATACAAAAAAAAGTCCTAACGAAGCTCCCGATTGGATGACAGTGTTCCCTTCTCTTTCCAGCTCGTGGTCTTGAAGTGCAGCTATGTTTAAATTGGAGTATACAATATCTCTTGGCCACTGACATACCATCTGAATCATATTGAAATCGTGCCTGTAAGTCACTGTAACTTTTTTAAAATCGAATGTCATAACTTTAAAACAAAAAAATAAATACAAATTGTTTAAATATAAAAGTACTGTGATCCGAACTTAACAATTCTTCTTCGTAACTAAAGATCTATTTCGATTCCTCGTAAAATAATAATAATAATAATAATAATAATAATAATAATAATAATAATAATAATAATAATAATAATAATAATAATAATAATACTGAACAGACTCAGATCATGACACCTGTTCTTATGCGATAAAATATTGCAAGTATTAAAGATACGAGTAAAAACTAGTGGTGCTACAAAATTCCTCCTTTTTTTGGTCTAGTTACTCCTATTTAAGTCAGAGCTACATTTTCGATTCGTCTCTTCTTATCGGCCGCTATCTATCGACCATTAAGGGTACTAACGAACCTCCCGCGTTAACTACCGCTCGATAGGGACAATTATCAGAAAAGAGCACACTCACACTCCCCTAGGTAGTGGAACATATTCCTGGGTAGACCTTACGTCCATCTTACATGCAGTATACACCAATCGTTGTCCATCTTGGTGCTCATACCATTGTTCTGGGTGTTGGGAAGTTTGTCAATTTGTCAATTATGCACACAGAAAGATTGCACCCTACTTTCACACAGTTTCGGTCAGAGAAAGGGATTATACCGGGTGATCAGTTTAAAAGGCAACCCTCCTGTTCCAGGCCCTGTGGAAAAAGTGAAAGAATTGAAACACTGCTTCCGGGACCTTTGACTGCATTTCTGCGACAAACCCTTCAGTCTCCACCCCCTTCTTTCGCTCGCGCCCTTCCTGTGGTCTGCGTTATACCTGCATAAAGCAAAACAGGCGGCGTGATCATTCACGGTTTTGAAGTTAACTTACGATGCGCTTCAGCACAGAGCATTGCAGGTTTGTGGTGAAGTATTTCCGAACGCAATCTTTCAGAGTGCCAAGCAGGATTCAGAGAAAAAATTTCTTCTGGAACTATTCTGAATAAGAGTATCATTCTGGATGTTCTTTCAGCTTCTCCGAAAACATCATTAAGAAAGTTTGAGCATCAATGTAATCTTTCGTACGAAAGTGCGCACTGTGCCACAAATTGAAAATTGAAAATACGCATTCAAAGTATTCATGAAGTATTTTAATTAACTCCCACGATTTGTTAGCGACAGTCTTCAGGCACTTGACAAAATGTTTTTTTAGTGATGAGGCTTGGTTTCATGTGGATGGATATGTTAACCCCCCCCCAAAAAATAGACTCTGAGGTAGTGAGAAATCATTGCATTAAAAAATATTTGAGTATGCAGTGCCATATCTTGACCCAGAATAATTGGTCGGTTATTTTTCAAATATACAATAACGACGGATACGTAGAAACAATAAATTGAGAAATTTTGTATCCCTTCTTGAAAAGGATGAGAGAAATTGTTGGTTTTAGCAGGATGGGGCGACATCACATACCGCCAAGTCGACAAAGTAATTTCTGGAAGAGGGTTTTGGGAACAGAATAATTTCACGAGGTTTCCATCCCTCAGATCGGAAGAAGGTGGCATATTGACCCATATTGTCACTGCAATATCATTGACCGAGCGGGCCTAAGTTCGAGTCCTGGCGGTGGTAGGATTTTCGACACTAGCTAGATAGCTGGGTCGAGTTCTGTCGATGTCTGGAGGAGATTTCTACCGGGCAGCTGCTCTGATCCGTAGTTTTCCGTGGTTTCTCCTATCAATACAAGGCGAATGACGGAGCAGTACTCTAACAAATGGACCACGGACCGAGTGAGATCTATCCTTCCTCGTGTATTAAATGTAAAGATTTTTGTAGTTTTCAAAATGTCAGAATTTATAGTAAAAATGACTTACCATACCTGCCAATCCACTTTCTTCTATTCGAGCAAAAACCTCAAGAAAAACTAGTGTTGCGAAAACACGTACTTTATCGCCTTTAGTCATGGTTATGTATGGTTATGTATTGCTATTCATATCTTAATTTCTCCCCGAATTAATACATCTCATTTTCTCACCACAAATTTGACAAGTATAACTGCTTTTCATACAGCTAAATCATGTCACAACAATGAAACTAATTTATAGAAATTCGCGAGTCGCAACGCGGAATGTCACTGTTGCATTCCAATCTGATATACCTTGAAGCTAGCAGTTTTATTTCATATATTTCAATTATGTTTTAAATAATTTCTGAAAGATTAATTTGTCAACTTATTACAAAAGCTTGAATGTGAGAAAGAAAAAAAGAAATATGAAATAATATATACATTCTAACTTCCGTAGCATCTAACTGGCTCAAAACGTCTCTAAAATTACGTTCACGAAGCTTTCGGAGCGGGCGACTTAGTTTGACGCCAAATTGCTCAAAAAACACTTGTTTTCCAAAACATCAACAAGACGTTACTTGAAGATCTGTTTTTGATGAACACATTTCATTAAGAATTTTTCATTCAAAAATTGTATCTTCACAATTGTAGTTGAAGGAAGACGCCGAAATGTAATTTTTTTTAAATTTTCGAAAAATCAGCATTTCAACAAACATGAAAGCTGCACCATTCTCTTAAGTGTCCTTTACTATATCTAAGGTCTAAATTTCATCAAAAACTTTTGTGCCGTTTTTAAAGCATAATGGTTTAAAGAAAATAAAAATTGCCTGTTTGACACAAAATTTCGCAGAAAATACTCATGTTTTTGAAAAATTGAACATGACATTATTTTTAGATCTGTTTTATGAACACATTTCATTAATAAAAAATGTTTATCTTCATAATTGTTGTTATAGAAAGACGCCGACAAACTTTTTAAAATTATTCAATTTTTGAAAAATTAGGCTCTTCAAAGAAAATGGGACCTACGCCATTCTCTTAAACATGCTTCACACTATCTAATAATATAGTATATCATAGTTATCATATCTAATAATATATCATAGTTTAATCAAAAACGTTGGGCCTGTTTTGTAAAAATGCTCCAGGTGATTCATGTAAAGTACTCTATGCACTCGTATTTTCAAAGAATTGTATTACATAAATGTATTCAAAGATCCGTCTTTGAAGAACATATTATATTCAAGGAAAAAACTCTGTCTTAAATAATGTAGTTCTAGGAAGACACTAAAAAACATTTTACGAAAATTTACAGAATTAACAATTGCAACTTTTGCAACTTTAACGAAAATTAGACCACTATTCGAGACCTCTGCTCTCTATTCGAGCAAAATGTTTCATCGAAATATATGGAACAATCTTTGCGAAAATTCTTTACCTTTATAAGTGTATTTCATTCGAATTTTATAAGTTGAAAGAAAACCGTAGCAATTTTTTATAAAAAATTTCCAAATTTCCTAGAGGCTTCATTTGAAATATCTCCAAAATTTAAAATTAGTCTGTAGCACCGAAACTATTCGACGAATTAGTCTTTTCAAAATCGTAGGGTTCCAGGTCGGGCCAGGCGGGGGAATATTCATTTTGGAAAAAAATCCGTCGAATAGTTTCGGTGCTAGAGACGGAATGACAGACGGAGGGGATTCATGGCCAGACAGACGAGCTTTTTGAGAAGACAACACTTTTTCGGTATTAAAGAAACACAAAACGTGGAATTCTAACTATTACAGAAAGTAATTTACTACTTTTTTGATTACTTTTTGTGTTTTATTACATATTGTAATGAAATTTATCGCATTTTCTTACTTCTTCACATTATTTGTATGTTGTATACGGAAAGTTATGTAATTGTGCGGCAAGAAACGACTATTTTTTCGAAGAAAAGTTATTGTAGGTCCCTGAAACCGAAAGAGTGGATAATTTTTGATACTATATGTAATAAATTACTATCTCTAACAGGATGCGAAGTTAGAATCCATATTCTGAGGATCTTTGATACCTAAAAATTGATATACTGCAAAACATACGGCAAAACTACGGCAAACTACGCAAAACGTCTGTCAGTGTCAAATGTCTGTCAGTCGGACTGACTGTCCGAACAACCGTGTGTTCGACTATCTGTCTATCTGTCTGTCAGTTTTTCCACCGATCCGTCTGTCTTCTGTCCGTCCGTTTGAGAACAACGCTAGCGGCAAAACTGTAGGCAGGATTTTCAGAAAATTGATATTCCGCCATCGATCTGGCTGATGCGGCCCCTTGAATTCGAATCGTGTACTTCGCTTTACTTACGTGGGAGTACTTAACGCGAAGATCCAAAAGCATTTTCAAATTTTTCTCAGAAATGGCTCCAATTTTTTCTTAGATAGACGCTCTCACGCTTACAAAAATGGCGCATGCCCGAGTTTCGATGGATACTTAAAAGTTTCAAAACTTGGAAAAGTGTAAATTTTTATCCGGGTTCTTTCAATTATTGATTATTAAGGTTATTGGTCTTAATGAAATATGTTCTTCAAAAATAGATCTTTAAATGAGAGCACAAAATATTTTAAAAATATGAGTATTTTTCGCGTAATTTTTCGTGAATTAAGGGCAATTTAAAGAAGAAAATTTTCTCAAACACGGTTCCAATGTTTTCCTTTCTCTTTTTTTAATAGTGGGAAATAAAAATTTCTAACGTCATAAATAATGCGAGAAAGTGTGTGTTGCTGTAACACCACTAATTTCAGAGGGGATACTTTTAATATCGATTAATGCTTATTTTCTAATAAATGTAAATAATAATTGACGGGATAAATTAAAGAAGTTATTTAAAATGTCATATCTTAAAACTTTCGCTGAGTTCGTACTTTATTTAGCGAAAGTGTCAATTCTGGATCTGGAGTAGAAACATTACGCAGCCATAAAGCTCGCGTTGCAGCACAAGGCACAGTGAGAAATATCGTAGGGCGCAGTTGCCCCTCGTCCTCCCCACTGCCCCCGCAGCGCTCTTGGGACCTGACCGCCTGCACCCGGCCCCCGCCACCGCCGGCTCTCCCGCTTTTTTGTTGACACGATCTGCAAGGAGGTAATGCGTCCGTTACCCCCAACTGGTCCTTGCTTCCTGAATCCACCGAAACCTCTCTTTCGAGTGATAAAAGCTTCCGCTGTCCGTAAGTCGACTAGTCGCTACCTTTTGTTAGAGGTGACCAGAAAATCCTGATGTGAAATAGTGCTTCCTTGTCTTCATTTCATAAGTCGCCCTTCCTGTTCACCTTGTCATTTAACCCTAGCTGGTTACACGTATGATTGAAATGTTGTATGTCCGAAAGTGAAGTCCCTGCTGTGCCCGGAGTCTCTTCAAGTGTTTCATTCACGTAACGTCGGCTCCACATTCCAGGATGTGCTCTCAAGAATACATCCACAGTAAACCCCTTTCAATACGAATTTCAAGGGACAGAAATAATCGGAGTTCGTGTTATAAAAAATCGTGTTATCCGATTATTATAAATGACCGTATTACTGTAATCGCTTGCCGGGACCCAAGTTTTGTTTGTGTTACGGAGAAATTCGTGTTAAGCGAGTTTGTGCTAATGAGAGTTTACTGCATTAACAACATACTCTTCCCTTAGAAATGTTAGAAATGAGAAGTTAGAAATGTTTCATCAGAATTTTGATCACATCGTTTTTTCGAGTTTACTATTTTGCATATAGTGCCATAAGTGCCGATTAATATCTTAAAGAAATTTTAATCAAGATGGAGCTTCATGCACAAATTGAAATATTGAATTCATGTATTAAAAATGAAATTGAAAATAAGCAAACGATTTTTCATTAAAAAGTGAATTAAATATAATGACTCCCAGTGCGTTCGTGGACAGCATACTAGCGTTCTGTGAGGTGGCCTTAGATTCGATTCTCGACCGGAGCAAAAATGAAGCTGTAGCTGTCTAACCTAAATCGTATCAGTTTCAATAGATGATTGACGAAACAAACGGCTCAGGCAGGCGAAGAAAGAGAAGAACAGTGATGGAAATACGTCATGCTCGCCACATATCTGCTTTACCTTCAATTTTTTACTCAATCGCTTAAGGCGCATGCCGGAATGGTCCCTTGCTGGCAGTCCCAGGAATAAAGGTAGAATAAATCGTTGGCTTACGGGTGAGAGATGTTGGGTCGGGTTTTCGGGTCTTGGGAATACTCTAAACGGTAAAAATTTCCTAAATTCTTAAAATTTTCTAATTTGCTAGTTTGTGGAGTATTTTAACTGTTAACATTTCCTAAAAATGAATTGATTATATCCACATTTTTAATATTTTTAACTTTATTTAAGAAACAAATAGTTTTACGATACTTTATCATATAATAATTATTATTATTGTTAATATTATGTAATACACGCAAAATCATTTACCATTATCTCTCAATGTTTTCAGTTTCTCTCAAGGCTTGAACTCTTGTCTTGATGTGTCTTGGCTTGTATGCTGACGAGATTCCCTTCCTTTCTAGTTTTTCTAGGGGTAATTCAAAACTACGTACGCAATTTTAGCTTCTTCAAAACCTCCATGAACCAATTAGCAGAACTTATTAACATTTCACTGACGTTTTTTTTTTACCGTTCGTTTCATCCCGATTGGTTTCCGATTCCCTATCAAGCTCGTCCTCCCTCGCTTTTATTCCTGTCATCCATGTGAAAATCTTCAACCAAATTGCGTGCGTATTTTTCATTGAATTACTTCCTTTATTATATACTATTGTAATATAAATTCTGAAAGTGGTCAGGCGGAAGGGCAGGCTAAATGGCCTAAGCCTCGCCACCAATAAAGACATTTATTTATTTATTAACCCTCAGGCGTGGATGATATAAAAAAGGGCCCAAGCCTCGGAAAACCGCTAGCTGGCAAACGTGGGATTAATCCCCTCCTAAAATGATATATTTACCCATATTTGCTTACATTAAATTGCATAAATAGTTAAGAATTAATAAAAAACTTTGTTTAAAAATAAACTGGGGGCCCTGCCCGTAGTTTGGTTATTAATCTACCCACGTTTGCCTTGTACAACACAACAAATAGAAATTAAATAATTAAATGTTCAATGATGAATAAGAATTTTTTACATTAAAATAATTAAATTAAAATATTAATATTAAGTTATTAAACGAATAAAAAGAGAGATATTTGAAAGATTTATATTTGATACATGTAAGAGGAATTTGATGTGAAATTATGTATGATAATCTTTCAACTATTCTTCTTTCAAACAGAGTGGGCATTTTTGGCCGAAGAAAATTTGAGGAGCGAATGTCTAATGGTAGTGGTTACACTGTATTCGATTGTTTCCGGACAAATCGCTGCAGGAGTCATTAGCCCCGTTAGTGTAGTGAATGTTTTATTCCTGGATGTGGCGATGTCTTCCTCCACTGAATGGTGGAATCTGTCCCCGACCCACACGTCGGCTTACAGGGGATTTCCCCCTCCACCATTTTTTAGGGGGGGGGAGAAAGCAGAACAACGTCTGCCGCTTTGCTAGTATGGGTACAAACGTTGTTCAGTAATTTGCGTTCTTGGGTACAAGTTAAGTTAAACAGAATTCATATAAACAAAGTATTTATTAATTTTACCGATTGAGATGTCTCAGCGACAACAATAGTTGCCGCTGCAGCGTCACTTACCGGGAGGTCCTAGGGTTCGAGTCCCGATGGTGGCCGTTTTTGGACTCTATCTTTATAGGTAGGTCAAATTCAGACGCCGTATAGAGAATTTTAGCGAACAGTTGCTCTGATCGGTAGCTTTCTGTGGTTTCTCCAATCAAAACCAAAAAAGAGCCGAAGCAGTACCCTAACAAACGGGCCATGACACTACCTTCCTCATTCTCTAAAAATGAGCCCATCCTCTCCTCTAAAAAATACACACTTCCGCACAAACCCTTGCATTCACTACACATGATGGGAGACTAGTCAAGAACTTAGAGCTTCTCCCGGCGCCCCGTTGGGGAAATACCTGGAGGGCAAAATACCGGCAAGCCGTCGTGAAGGTCGGCGCCAGTTCTCATCATTGAATTGAACTAAATTTATGCCTTATTTTACGTGGGGCGAGACTCAGGCCATCTGGCCTGCTCTTCCGTCTGACCACGCAAATTTCGCTACGTTCCTTTCACCAACTAGGGGAGAAAGAAATTACTTGGGCGACGAAACAGGCGATTAGAATTTAGCTCAGAGGCTTGAGGATTTTTTACAGGCAGTAAATCTACTAACATGGGAACGCCGGCTTTACTTCTCCTCCGAAGGAAGGCGTACGAAGGATCTTTTCGCCCTTAAAAATCCACGGCTTCGATCGGGTTTGAACCCGCGAACTTAGGTATAACAGTCCGATACGCTAATCATTACACCATAGCCGCCGCACAGCATCGGCGCCGCGACACCATCGCCGCCGTGGAGGAACACAGCCCCCCAATAAAGCACTCTACACTCACATGACTAATAGCCGAAGTAATTTATCAGCCCATTTAATAAGATTTTTACAATAAATAATAGATTTAGTTTAAGTTGCATTTTTGGAATAGAACAAGAGTATTATATTGCAAATTTATTTGTGTTCAAATGCTATGGTTTGCAAAATATCTATCTGAAAGGTGGAACACGTGTCTGGGTGGTAAAGAAACGATATTTCCTTGGAAGCCTATCTTTCGTATTGTCATATTTTACTTTCTCGTATACTACATGCGTAATATAGAAAAATATTGTAATGCTGCGGCAAAAAACGCTATTTTTTACAGGAAAGCTCTCAGGACACTAAAAGCGAAAAAGTGTTTAAATCGTATTCCAATATTTAGTAAATGACTTCCTCTAACTCGTTGTGTAATCAGAATCCACGTTTGGTGAGTCCTTGAAACCTGAAAATTGATTTAGGCAAAAACATCGTCGCATTTTCAGAAACGCTCAAATGGCATTTTCTCAAAAACGGTTCCAATTTTGTTTTTATCTTTACACTCTCCACAGAGCGTTTCCAGATGGAATCATAATTATGAAAACGTAACATTATTTTAAGCTCACTCTACAGGTGCTCTACAATATCGTAAAAGATCAGTTATTTCTACGAATTTTTGGAAACATTGAAGAAAGAAATTTAAAATTGAAAGAAACAGCATCGTTGCATTTCAAACAGCATCGAAATCGCATTATCGTTGCATGACATTCCCCAAGTTCAATTAAAATCTTCTTCAAAAAGTCACTTTCGGCATTCTGCAAAAAGCAAATTTCCGACGTTGAGTGGAGAAGCCTACAAAATTTTGACTTCATTCATACTGACCTACTTGCGTGAAAAAAACGTACTCAACTACCTGCTAAGAAGTGTCTGAAAAGAAGTGTCACTCTCAGGTCAAAGTAAATACTCCTTTACGTGCTGCGACGTCATTATTGGAGCCAAGGTTCGTAAAATAATTTTAACCAATTCCATTTCAGCATTTTATTTCCAAACCATACCACTTAAACCATTCTATTACCATTATTTATTTATTTTTTGCTACCATTAAATAAATGCCTATAACATTTTTAATCTCTATTTCTAATATACAATGTGCACAGAAATTGAAAGAAAATTGTGCAGCCTCCGACCATGCGACAGGTGTCCATGGTTTCGTCAGACACTCCGGGAACTCAGAAAAAAAAACAATTTACCGTTTCGATTTTTACTAAAAAATGCAAATATTTGATTGTGTTTTCCCACCTATTCTCATTCTGAGCCAACCGACCGAATTCCCAAATTCAGTGTATCACTGCTAACGACACAGCTGACATCATGCGACAAGAAGACTGCAAGGAAGAGGCTGCCCGGCAGTAAATATTTCCTAATCACGAGTTGCGATGTGGAACAGCAACTTTCGTGATATCCTTGGTTGGTAAAGAACTATTTTAATACTATACCTACTGTGTTGTTGCAGAATCCGTGAAGAGACTTTTTGTTAAAATATTTAATTTCTTTCAGTTTTTTAGAACATACTTTATGTATAAATTGTATTAATTCGCAGTATTCCTAAAAGTTAACATAGTTGGCCGCGAAATTTTTAATTGCGAGTTGAATGGTCCGCAATAACGAAAAGGTTACAGTCTGCTGTATTAGATAATACGATTAAAAGCACTTTTGTTCGCGATACGTTTTCGGATTGCTAATAGTTTCATCTAAAATAAGTCGATCGAATAACATAGTATAGCATAAGGTACTTTCAATTAAAGTTTTGTGGGAAAAAAGTTATATATATATATATATATATATATATATATATATATATATATATATAACTCTGCTTCACGTCAGGATTAAGATATAATAGAGCAGTTCCAAAAATGGTTAATATTGGTGCTGGTGGAGAGGAGATATATGCCATTTTGTGCCCGAAAATCGAGATGTATATATGGATGGATGTGTCACACGTTAACTGTCAGATTAGAAGCTTTTGAGCTGAAACTGGGTAAATATGTCAGGGCTAAGGTCTAGTTGTGTCGTTCCGGAGATCATTAAGATATATTAATTTTTGGAAGTACTTTACAAGAAGCCCCAGTGATATTTTCTAAATTTTCTGAAAAATAGCTGATTTTTTTAAACTTTTTTGTTAGAAGATAAGAAAGTTAATAGGGTGTAGTTTCCAGTTTCATTAAAACCACTGACATTTATACAATTGCAAAAAGAATTATATTTAAACCTCCAAGGGTTTTAGTTGAAAAAGAAGTTTGTGTTTTCTACTCAACCAAATTTTTTGTTTTTTGGTTGAAATGAAAGGTAGTGGGCCCCAGATATTTCATCGCTTGCTATCATTAATAGCTTTTATAGTGTTAAAAGCGAATTTGAATAATTTCTTGAAATTGTGAAGAGTGAACGCGTACCTGAAGCTTTTGTTCATTATTTCATTATGTGGATTTTAATCGATCTATTGAAAACATTCGACATTCCTTCTTCGAGAGAAATGTGAGTATGAGTTTATTGTTAGTTGAGCTTTGGAAGATTGGCATTTTTTAATTTCGAAGTTTAGGTGTTTTTAAATGCAAAGAGTAGTATGCAAAGAGAAAATGCAAAGAGCGTATGTAAACGCGATGTCAAGCAATCGTTTGAATCATGTGGTCCACAAAAATATTTCAGTGATTATAATAAGTGATGCCTTATGTTTTTAAATTAATGTGGACAGCAGGATTTCCTGCAATGGTTCACTGCAACATATATGTCCTGATCTGGTTAAAGATAAAATACACTTGTATCAATTACATTTCTAGGAACACGTTCAACTCTGGGTTCAGAGTGGATTCATAGGCTTCCGCGGCCGGAGTTATTTGATTCTTGGCTGTCCGCGATGAACCGCGTCTCAGTCGATCGAACTGACGTGAGCTTCTTCTTCTTCTTCTTCTTCTTCTTCTTCTTCTTCTTCAGAGCTAGTATACTGCAGCAGTCAAGAA
This sequence comes from Teleogryllus occipitalis, assembly GCA_011170035.1. NCBI lineage: Eukaryota > Metazoa > Arthropoda > Insecta > Orthoptera > Gryllidae > Teleogryllus > Teleogryllus occipitalis. The sequence goes on from BLKR01010840.1 coordinate 19,361, forward strand.
TCTGTGTTCAGTGTTAGTTCAGATTAGTGACTGTATCATTCCCGAATTTGTAAATCTCCTTTATGTCATTAGTTTTCGAGACTTACTACTGAGTGACATGAAACAATAATTTTTGGCTTTTCTATTTTCCATGTAGTGAATATGTAGAACTTTTCTACAGCCATTTTACACACAATTATCATTTTCGGTGTCCATTCTTGCTGCTCAAAATTTTAAGATATGTCCCAAATTTCCTAGCCATTTTTCAACCGTATTCATTCTTGTGGCTTTGATGTTTTCTGCATAAATGCATTCAATTGAAGATCGTTAAATTATGGCATGCGTTTTTTTATGAGTAATTGTTGAGTACAAAAATAGAGGAGGAAAATTTTAGGAACGCCATGGAATCCAATTAATTTAAATTTCGTTTAAACGAAAATAACATTAGTGTCATTTGGTTCAGTACAGTGCGCTCTCTTTACACAAATGGTTTGGTGCAGTTTTCAAGAAAATATTGTCTAGATATTTTAAGAAATTGTCACGATGTTTTAAAATTACGCGAAAACGTCTGACATTTTTGTAGCACCACCACTTATCTTAATTGTCTCTACATTGTTCAACAAAATACATAGAACACTGATAGAAAACACAAAAAAAACTTTTGTTAATACAGTAAACCTTCGTTACTACGTACTCGCTTAACACGAATTTCGCCGTAACACGAACAAAACAAGTCCCGGCAAGGGATGACGGTAATATGGACATTTATACGCCGTCATACGCAGTTTTTAACTGTTTTTTTGACGTAAATAAATAAATAAATAATAATCGGATAACCCGAATATTTATAACACGAACTCCGATAATTTCGGTTCCTTGCAATTCGTGTTAATGAGGGTTTACTGTAGTATGAACTACCTGCTGTGAATTACAATTGCATTTTCATTGATGGCTAGAGATATATTTATTATATTTGTTGATAGATAAGTTGGGCTTGTGCAAGCGTGATTCCACTGCAAGAGCTGTTTTGGCGTCGGCGAGCGAAGGCAGAGCGGTTGGGGCCAGGGCAGAGAGGGGAGGGCGTCTTCACAAAGGCAGGTGAAAGCGGAACGACCCCCTCCACCCCCTCCCTGCGGCCTGGGGTGGCAGAGGCCCGCGCGAACCTCTCTTACCCCCGTAGGCGCCGTCGCTGGCCCAGGAGCGTCCGCTGCTCAGTGCAGGCACCCCACGGCCCCGTTCCCTTGCACCCGAAGCAGAGAAGAAAAAAAATCTTGCGAGCACACACTGTACTTTCAACTTTGCAACTATTACGTAAGCGTTTATAAAATTATGAAAGAAAACTTTCGTCTAAATATTTTGACATGACAGGAAATAATTTGTCGAGAAAACATTCCGTGAGTTGGAAAACCTACATCCACGTTGCCAAATTGTTCTACAGATGTTTATTGAGAGTGTCTGGTTGCTTGTTACTACGTACTTGTAATTGATAGATCGTAAACGTAGAAACTGTTCTGCTCACGATCTCAGCTCTGAAGATTCGCCTCTGCGTGAAAAAAAGGGGGGTGAGGGACTGTGGGAACCTTCTGGGGTGAACGTTTCCTAGTAGGAGACTCCTACCGTGCAGGGCTCACCTTTCTTTAGAAATCTGTACGATGTGACAGAACTTCGGTCTCTATTTAAGCTTTTCGCTTAATTCTTCATTCATTCCACTTATTGTCTTCCTTTCCTGCTTTAACGTAGAGAATATATTTTATTGTATTAACTCCAAGCTAAACAAAACTGAAATAAATGTAGGTAATGCATAAAAAAGAAAAGAAACGTAATTTTTCTCGAGGTGTACAACGCACGAGAAATTTTGCATAAGTGCTACAAATATTCCAAGGCAAATAATGATTTTTCCTCGTGACATATGCATACTATTTGTTCCACGAGTGCCTTTAGTTTACTCTTGGCGCAATTGTATTTTCTCAAGATTAGGCAAGCATTTGTAAACATCCTCCCAAGAGTTTGTAAGCGCAATCTGCATGATTGAGATAATACCTATATCAGTATGATTTCCTGGAACTAATTTTGCTTTTTGTGAGTGGTAACGAAAGGTGTTAATAGCTAATTTCTGTAAGATGTCTGTACCACTATTGTTCCTAATTTTGTTCGTAAAAAAATAAATAAGTATTCTATGCACTTTGCTGCACCCAGTGTGGTAGATGATAATGAGCTTAAACAGGACCACACACGACGGATGCGGTGTTGTCAAGTTAAATAATCATGACGGAACGTGAGTCACAAGCGGTAGACTCACCGAATGGAAATTTAGAATACAAATTCAGCTGATGTAAAAGCATCTAAGATAAATCCATAACATAAGTGTCAAACGAACTGTAATACAGAAACTTGCATGCAAGCACATTTTCATTCACTCATAATAATCCTGGTTAAATGCGAATGTAACGAACATTAGAAAAAAATACCAGTTTTAATCCAGTAGTTCAAATTGAAGTTGATATTATTTCCGTGTCAAATAAGCATATATGGATATTAATTAATAATATATTTATTGGAATTTTCTCCAAGAAGGTTGGTAACTAATATCAATCTAATAGTAAGAAATAATTTATAATTATATAATCAAATAATTATAAAATTATTAAAGTAAGTAATACAAGTAATTAAATTAAGTAAGTAATGAGAAATTCAGGTTGGGTTTAGTTACAAAAATTAAGTAGGCGCTTGTGTGTATGAACACTTGTAATAATTTTAGGGCAATCATAAAAATAGTGTATTTTCATTCGTAACAGCAACATTTATATGGCCACTTTTTATTATGTTTGTCAGCATGTGTGTGCCATCCGAGCATTTAGAAGCTTTAGGGGTCTAACTCGGAACACATGTCCGGAGTAAGATCTGTTAGTACAGTTGCAACGATGTGTAGGTGTAATAATATTCCTTAATCAAATATAAGAATGTTGTTTCATTTAACGTAAATGTTAATCATACAGCTAATAAAGACACACTTGTTACTGTTCTCTCGCATACTAAATGTATAATATAGAGAATGTTATGTAAAGATGCAACGAAAAATTGCGATTCTTTGGCAAAAAAATCATATTGTAGGTCACCGATACCGAAAAAGTAGATACTTCTTGTGCCTGTATTAAATTACTTCATCTAATACGTTGTGTAGTGAGTGCTTTGTGTGAATGTTGTGTAGTGAGTACTTCATCTAACACGTTGTATAGTCTACGCCTGGTGGGTCCTTGATACCGAAAACTTGGATTACGGCAAAATGTCTGTCAACCCGTTCGACCGTCTGTCGTTTCGTCCATTTGTTTGTGAAGAACGCTAGTGACTAAACCGTAAGCGGAATTGGACCAAAATTGATATCTCCCGATTGATTTGGCTCCAAATTGAAAAGGATATATTAATTTTTAAGGGTACTTTACCTGAAATCTCAAGAAAAGTGGCATATTTCTCAAAAAAGGGGCCAAATTTTTTAATTCAAACTATATTTTAGGATTGGGGGAAATTTGCTTTGAAAAAATGGAACATTTCTCATTTTCGATGAATTCTGTGAAATTTAGAACATTGCAAAAGTTAAAATTTTTTCGGTGTCGTTCTACAATCACTATATATAAACCATAGTTTTTATTCAAAATTTAATCATTCTTCAAAAAAGAAATTTAAATGACGTCATGTTCCTTTTTTTCACAATATGAGTAGTTTTGCGTAATTTTGCGAGAAAGGCAATTTTAAAAGCAATATTTTCTCAAACACTACTCCATTTTTTTCTTTAAACGTTGTGTAGAGATATTACTAAATGAACTGAATAACATGACATCAACACCATTTTGATGTATTGTTTTCAGTTTTAAAAAATTACATTAAAGTAAAATTTCGGATATATTTCGCAAGTTGTTAATATTTTAATTATGGGTAATTTTGTACATTATTGCATTTGTGAGCACAAGTGCTTCAAATAATTTCTTATGGCGTTTTTCGAAACTCAAAAGTTTTCTGTGATAATGAGCTCAAAATTGTATATTTCTCGAAACGTTCTAACAATTTCTTAATTACGGATTCAAATATTTTAAGGTAAATGTGCATATAAGGCCAAGTTTTCTTGTCTTCTGTAATAGTATTATTAAAGTCAAATTTAAATTCTACTATCAGAGAACCGATAAATTCAGAAAGCATTAAAAAATATCTATCAGATTTCGACAGGTATCAGCTGGAAAGAGGGTGGGGTAATACCGAAAAGCTAGCAGAGACAAATGAAATTAGAAAACTAACTAGTGCAAGAAAGTCTATGTCATTGAGTAGCAGCACTAAGTTCATCTCTCCGTCATTACCAAGCTTATCGTAGCTACCACCACCTGTTAAAGAGAAGAGATGTCACAGACGTTTAAGATTGGTGCAAGTGGGGAGGAGATCATAGTTTTATACCAAAAAACAAAGCGGAAATTGATTAAAAACGCTACTTTAGCCTAAAGTAAGGAAATTGGGTCAAAGGGAAACTGTCATGCCGATTCTCCTGTCACCCTGCTAACCATACACATCCCCTGATCCACATTATTTACACGGGAGCAGTAGGAAGGGAAATAGTTTTAAATGAAAAGTGTCAAAAATCATTCTGCATTTCACAAGACTAAGTCTGCAGTTTCAAATTCAGCATTTCACAAGAGGAAGATGAGGAATAGTTTTGGTAAGTCCGGTACCTCTGGTGTTTTCTATTTCGCTTGCTTTACTTGTCGAGTATTAAGGCCCCACCGTAGCAAGTCGAAGCAAGAAGGACACTACTGGCTATCAATCACGTACCTTACTATCGCATCCCTTTGAATTCAGGAAATCTGAGCGCGAATATAAATTTTACATTGTTTTCTAGATCTGGGACTCCGATGTCTCCATCCCACGGACCTAAAGACCCCCAACCAGGCAAACATGGTTATGCTGCCAACTTATGTGTTATTTAATGCCACCAAGGCTACTTAAGAAGTCGCGATGAGCAGCGTAGGTATAATTAGTAATCCCTGCCTCCTGATATACTAATCTGGCGCAAGCACCACAATAAAAGTACGATTATTTTTCATTCATTTGCAATTTCTACTTTTACGGGGCCGAATATTTCTTTTGGGTATGCATCTATTTTAAGACAAAAACAGTGGCAATAATGTCGAAATACCAAAATGTTGCGTCCATCTTTAAATAAATAATAGCTCAAGATACCAAGAGGAAACGACTAGCACAATTGCGTTTGTCGTCCTCCCCCACACGGACTTTTGCCCTCTGCTGAAAGGAATGAGTTCATTAAGCAGTTCCAGTAAACCAGAAAGAAGCAACTGTTGCTATGGAGACATGCCCAAGACACAGTTCTTTAATTAAATTCAACGACGCAGCGGCTGAACTTAAATTTTAGTTTCCATTGCGTAGCTATTGTGTGCGACATCAGCATATTGATTCAACAATTTCGTAAGGAGCAGGGTGGTGTTCAGCTGAAGTAGATTTTAATATTGCGATTTTGTAGTGAAATTTGTTTATATTGAACTACATAGTTCTATTATTAGAGATATAAATGTTACCTGTGTACTCAGATAATGTAATTTGATGCGGTCGCTAATGACCTTGTAGTTGATGCGACCAAAAATAAACTAAAAAAAAAGTTACCTGTTAGTAGTAATAAAATAAGTATAAAAAATTTTAATTGAAGAAATGTAAAGAGATATTCATGAAACTATATTTTAAACGAGTGATGTTACAACTAATACTTTTTCGTATTATTCATATGTTACCTAATATTTAAATACTAGATGAACTCGTGCAAAAAGTTATGAACTCGCTAGCATGTTTTCGTGACCATCGACGATTTATTTCAAGTGCACATCGTTTAATTGACCCTGTACAAGTCTCTCAAAACGCAAAAATATTTGAGTGAGCTGGGATACAGTTGATGAACAAGTATTGCAAGAATTTTTAATAATAATAATAATAATAATAATAATAATAATAATAATAATAATAATATTTATTCCCAACTTGTTTTACAGAGATAATGTACTACATTGTTGATTCTTGGAATTACTAACCATCGATAACCAGTTGTGATGGTTAGCAATACTCAATTTATAATTTACTATCTGTCTACTTCTACATAGTATTTTTTATGTGTGGCAAAGATTAAGACAAATATATATGTATTAAGACAAATATGGAAGCAAAAACTTGAATCAAGTAAAGAAGTTGAAACATATATCACCTCGAGTATACATAGGCATCTTCGACAGTCCATATGCGCAAAGAAATTCATAAACTAGTAGTGCTAAAGAATAGCGTACACTTTCTCGTACTAGATAATATCCTTATCTATTCATACTGGGCTATTTATTCGGTTTTGCTTCACCCTTTTCTCAGCTCCTTGTATTGACAAATAACCATAATTTCACGTTTTTTTTAATATTTCGGATATGTGAAAAAAGGATTAAAAGATTACTATAACAATATTATAGAATGGTAAAATCTGGTCCCTTATACATATTCTCATTGAAAAACTTGGAACCGCGTTCAAGGAAATATTATTTAAACATTTCTGAAAATCCGTATTTTGAAACTCATTTTCACCCAAAACTCTCGAGTTGTCAAGCAATTTCCACAGAAATCATTTCAAGCAATTGTATTCACAAATACAATACTGTGTAAGAAATACCCACAATGTAAATATTAACGTCATGAGAGACATTTAACAAGTGGTGCTAAAACAGAACGTAAGTACTTTCTCGCCCGCAGGAACTCGCCCGTAGGAACTTTCTCGCCCGTACTTTCACGCACAATTACGCGAAAAGTACTCTAATTTTCGAAATATTGTACATGATCTTACATCAAAATCTATCTTTAAGGGATAGATTTCATTAAGGAACTAGAGGTGCTACAGAACGGCACAGACTTTCTCGTAGCAAATTTTTCTAATTTCCTTGGTGTGGACTAGCTTTAAGGTCTTGCTCCATTCTCTGGCCAGCTGCCATCTATCGTCATCGAAAGTACATTTGCTTGACAGTTTTTCAACTTTTCGGTTTCTAAATAGTAGAACCGAAATATGACTTAAATATTTTTAAAGAAGAGTAAAGCCTTGTTCAAAATAGAAATTTTCATTGAAAATATTGATGCCTTTTTAAGAAAATGGCGATTAAGCATTACTGCAAATGCGCAATTTGAAGCTATTTTCACGGGAATCTATTGAGTTTTCGAAAAACTTCATTTGAAGTCATACAAAGCACTTTCACTCACAAATGTAATAATGTATACAAATTGATGGAAATGTGCATATTAACGGCGTGAGAGATACTTAAAAATATACATTTGTGTAGTTTTTGAAAAAACAAAAAAAAAAAAAAATACACGAAAATGAACTTTACGTCATTTTAAACAGTGCAATTAGCACTACCCATTGGAAAAAATTGAAGAAAAAAATTGGAGCCGTTTTAAGACAATGGCGTTTGAACAAATTTTTAAACTGAAAAAATTAGTTTTAATTTCTTGTCACTACCGTCCATATTGTTTAAAAATCTGAAAAAAATATATGTTATAGAATGTTATGAGATCCATTTTAGAGGGGGATTGAGACAGTACTCCTACGTTATGACGTCGAAAATGAATTAATTTTTTTTGGCGTCAAATTTGGCGTCAAATTTCGTCAAAAATACCTTAAAATTGAACTATGTTTCTCCGTCTCTGCAATTTTTTTCAGACTGATACACGCAATAGATGCTGACAAAAAATAAAATACGCAAAACACGTTTCTCGTATCTCTGCAACAGATTGCCCCAGGAGGCTGATTTTTTTGTGAATCTACTTCATTTTGTAATATCTTTCATATGAGCATCGCGATTATCGATTTTGTTTGGGGGCACTTTTCACCGCCTTATTCGGCTACATTATAAGAGATTACATGAAGAGATATTTTAAGAGATTATTTGAAACGTGTACTCAAAAAAGCAATAATGCACGCAAACCCTCATTAATGTAAATATTAATGCCATGGTAGAGATGTCAAAAATATTACATTTGAGTAATTTTTGAAAAATCAAAAGAATAAAGTAAAACTACGTTTATAACATCTTAAATAGTGCATTTGAAAGTGAAAATAGTTTTTAATATTTTTAATATTGCCCACATTTCACTCAAAATCGCGGGAAAAACTAAAATTATCAAAAATTGTAAATGACGTTAATTAAAGAACAAATAGAGAAGAACAATTTTCGTTTTAAAAAATTTTTCAATATAGTAGTTTTAGGAAGGCGCCGAAAATTTTCAGACTTTTGCAATTTTCGAAAATTCTGAGTTAACTGTGAAAATCGGACCTACGCAGTCTTTAGTCTTATCTCATGTATATCGAACTATTCTTAGAAAAAATTTAAAAAAATTGGAGTCATTTTTGAGAAAATTATGAAATTGTCTCAAGTAACGTAACCCCTCAAAACGTAAAGCATCTTCTAAAAATTGCAGATCAGATCAGAGTCGACGGGGAATATTCACTTTGTAAAAAATACTACGCATAGTTGAGGCGCTAGTGTTATTCATAGACGAACAGACAGACTGACAGACGAAAAGGCAAATAAAGGAAATCTCGAAATAGATTTTTCGCAGCATTATATAACTTTCTATTACATGTATTACTCTGTATATACGTACGTATACAAGAAAGTAAAATTACAAAACTTTAATTTTTGAAGATTCATATGTTCAATTGGGATTGTTTGGCACATTGTCAACTAGCCCCATCCTCTACGTGGCAAATATTTCCACAAAAGCTATTTTTTAAATACATTCTAATGCAACCTGTTGTAGAAGCACCAGGAGTGGCCACAATTAAGAACAATTAAATGCATTGCGCATATTAATAAGATGTTTTCGGCTTCTTATTTAAATACAAAATAAGGAGAGACGTTCTAACCCACACAACTAGAAAGCTTCTATTCACACAGTGGTCATTACAGGTGTCGTTACCCAAGTACCTACCATTTTGATCAAATAAAATTTCGTGTCATTTCTCACATATTTTCAAACGCATAGTTTTTCAAAAAGAACCAATCTTTTAATGGGATTTCTTCCATTGATCGATTATTGTTTTCGCGCGGGTCAACTGCTATGGTCATTAGTGCCGTAAGTGTGGTGAATGTTTTGTCGCAAGAAGTGGTGGTGACCTTCACCGCCGGATGTCGAGATTCGAGGCCGACCTACACGTCGGCCTGCGAGGTTTCCCCAACGAGAAATTTCCCACCAGTGGGGCACCGCCCCAGCCGGGACAAGCTCTAAGCTCCCTACCGGTCTTCAGGGATGTGTGGTAGTATAGATGTGTGTGTGTGTGTGTGTGTATAAGTAAAGAATGAAGATAGGACAAGGAAGAGGAAGGACAAATCGCGAGCGGTTCGTGGCCCCTTTGTTAGGGTACTGCTCCGGCATTCGTTTAGGGTTGAACGGGGAAACTACGGAAAACTATTGATCAGGTCAGCCGGCCGCTAGAATTCTCCTCCAGTCAGCGACTGAATTCGACCTAGCTGAAAAGCTAGGGTCGAAAATCCTGCTATAGTCGGGACTCGAATCCAATGACCTCCCGATGAGAGGCACGGCAGTGACATCACTTGATGCCCTGAGCTGTCTAAGCCGGTAATGGTATTTCTAGTTAGGGGCTGTACTGTGGGCCCAGGTTTCGGCAAGACAGTGGGTTCGCTGGGTGCGCTCTCCCGCCGCTCGTGAGGGGACACGAGCGGGCGACACATATCACCTACGAGGCCGAATGCATATTTCGTATAGCAGCCGCAACAGCGCGCCGGGCGTCGGGGCGGTGAGGAAACTGTTTCACTGATAATGATTCCCCTCCTGTCGTTCCTCTTACGATGACAACTTGTACTACATACCGGATATAAAAGGGCTGTAACATTTGGTTATCACGTGGTGACTTAAGTTTTCTCAGTTCATTCATTTTTTAAATTTCTTTCTTTCTTTCTTTCTTTCTTTCTTTCTTTCTTTCTTTCTTTCTTTCTTTCTTTCTTTCTTTCTTTCTTTCTTTCTTTCTTTCTTTCTTTCTTTCTTTCTTTCTTTCTTTCTTTCTTTTCTTTCTTTCTTTCTTTCTTTCTTTCTTTCTTTCTTTCTTTCTTTCTTTCTTTCTTTCTTTCTTTCTTTCTTTCTTTCTTTCTTTCTTTCTTTCTTTCTTTCTTTCTTTCTTTCTTTCTTTCTTTCTTTCTTTAAATCTGCAATTTTGTCTCGCTGGTCTATCGCAAGTTGAAGTTCTCTAAAGCATGAAAGTTGAAACAATTAAATGATGTTATCTATTCAATGATATAAAGAAGTCAAGAAACATTTTGTCTTTTGTCACATTTAAAAAGGGATATAATACTAAATCAAATTCAAGAGTGTTTTTTAAATACTAATTTTGAAACAATCAAGATTGCTGTAGTGCCAATTTGAAACTGTTCTGCAACACCAAATAGTGATATATTGTGTAAATAAAACATTTAAAAAGCATTAATTTTGTCATTTATTTATTACTCCACACCCTCAAGGAAATATTATTCAAATCTACCGCATGCTAGTGCCGGCCTACCTGAGGGCCGATGCCAACCATCTCCACGAGTGAGGTTGGTTAGCATCTCTTGACTTGATGACTTTTAATTACTCCGAATGTTCGACAGACAAAAATTCACGAATAAAAATATCATAAAATAGCCTAATAGATGTATTGATACAACCAAACTCGTCAAAGATAAAGCGAAATTGTGTAAAAAAAATTAGAAACTGGTGCAAACCAACCCGATCGCCCCTACTTTTTTTAAGTTCAAATTCGTAGAGCCTTGAATTCAGTCAGATCGAGACTAGTTATTTTTTTAGAAAATCCCATGAATGGTACACATTAGTGTTGTTCACAGACGGATGGTTGCACATTCGGACCGACAAACGCACTATAGAAGAACGTTTAAAAAACAAAATATTTTTCAAATCAGAGATTCCCAAAACTTATTATTTCTTTCAATACTGGTAACCGATATTTTGCAGCCTGAAATAACCTTCCTACAGAATCGTGCTCTGTAGAACATACTCCGTGTGTTCTGGTATTCTAGAAAGTAAAACTAGCTAATACTGTATAAGACGGCAATATATTTAAGCAGGCGTAGATCCAAAAATTCTTCAAGTGGAAAGGGTAATTCCATGAATGTTTTATGGAAAAGTTTCAGGTTCTATTATTTAAGATTATCCCCTCTACGAGTATGTATAATACGCCAAAGAAATACGACGATTTTATACAATTTTTGAGAAACCATCGGCTCAAAACACCGTAAGTGTACTACTGCTCCATAGGGAATGATTCCCCAGCTGGATGCTCGGATTGACATGAAACATTACCAGACTGTTCAGCACCTTTCATGAGCTACGAAGCTTTGTAAGTGGTGTTTTTGGTACAATTGTTATTTAGACTTTCCATGACCTTATTGCCTATGGAAATCGCCGCGCGCCGCCTGTCCTGCGGCGTTTCTCGTACACCGTTACTCGTACACCTCGCCGTCGCAATCAGCCTATCTTTCGTCAGATTCTCAGTTGCCTCCGACGGCACATAGGGTGATAAAAGCGGGTGATTGCATGACAGCTTCGGATAGACGAGAAGATAGAACACATGCATGAATAATCCAAAAATAATTATTGCGAAGATATGAGATCCTGAAAATATTATCTCGATTTAGGATAAATAAATAAACATATTTCACTTTTTTGTGTTAGAAACAATATTTTCACAACAATCGGGTCTAATAAATATGTGTAAAATATAAGTACAACATAGAAAGTAATAAAATATATGTTTTTTTTTTAAATACCGTTGACTTACGCTGTACTCACCACTTAAAGTAAATACTTGGCTGTCCGGGAGACGCCGCGTCCTAGCCACAGACGCGAATATTTCGGCCGCCATTCAGGACCAAATGCATTTCGCCCTGAAATTTTAGGACAGCCAAGTATTCATTGACTCCGACTAGGGAGGCCTATGCTGTCAACCTTACCACTGCCTTCGGAATAATTATTTTATTACGAACGCGGTCACTGAGCTCTTCAAACTAAAATGAGACCATCAGATATGGCCTTTGCCATCTGTCGTGAAAGAACAAACTCGGTACGAAGTCGAACACAGGTTGACACACGTCGCGTAACGTTCCTGGCGTTTCCTAAAGCAACTGTTCGCCCGGCGGAAGGCGCGGAGGTCATGTAAGCTCCTGATGCAAAACGTCTCCAAGGCCCTATTTCTAATATTACATAGCACTTCAAAATTTGGATATATGTTTTTTTTTCATGGTCTTCTACCAGTTGGCGAAACTTCATGTAAATCCAGTATCCAACATGGTGAATGTTGGGTGTTAGATGAGAGAGTAGGCGTTCACAATCATAAAACACAAACACTACAATACTTATGGCCAAGTGCACCAACATTGGTTAAAATTTAACTCACGTTAAGTGTTAACTTAACGGTCGTTATCTCAGATTTCTGATGCACCAAAGTTTAACACTCGTTAAATATTTCTTAGCTGCCGTTAACTTTAATCGGTCATTTTGGGCCCGTTTGTAGTTTTAACGGGAGTTAGTAGCTGGTTAGTAGTGGATTTGCAATGGCGTATAGAACAGTTTGTGACGATCGTGAATTCGACGAAATGTTGTATTATGATTATTTGTTACATCAAAGAACCCAAAGGACAATTGTGATGGATAGAGGTGATCCTTTCAATGACTACAGCGAAAGGAAGTTCCAAGAAAGGTTTCGTTTGACTAAAGGTACAGTGTTGCATTTGGTTGAAAAATTGAGTGAGAGGTTAGAGTTCCCTACCGACAGAAACTTTCCAGTTTCTCCTATGAACAGAGTCTTAACTGCTTTACGCTATTACGCCACAGGTGCATTTAACATTTTAATTGGCGACGTGGGAAATATGCACAGAACCACAACACAGCGAATTGTGCATCAAGTTAGTGCAGCAATAGCATCTCTCAGTGCACAATATATTAAATTCCCCGCAACAACTGCAGAACAAAGGTCTGTAATGAATGGGTTTTACAATATTCATGGTTTTCCTGGAGTGTTGGGTACTATTGACTGTACTCATATGAGAATAAAATCACCAGGCGGTGATTATGCAGAGACATTTCGAAATAGAAAAAACTATTTTTCTATTAATTGTCAAACTATATCTGACCACCATTTACTGATAAGAGACATTGTCGCCAGGTGGCCTGGATCTGTGCATGACAGCACGATATTTAGAAATAGTTTTCGAAGAGCACAGTTTGAGAATGGAGTCATTAGGAGCGGATTTCTACTAGGAGACGGTGGGTATGCCTGCCAGCCATACCTTCTAACTCCACTGCAAAATCCTACAACACGTTCAGAGAGGGCATATAACACAGCTCACATTACAACGAGGAATACTGTTGAAAGGCAGTATGGAATATGGAAGAGGCGCTTCCCTGTTTTATCAATAGGTCTGCGCTGTAACTTACAAAAAGCGCTAACTATTATAGTGGCCACTGGAGTATTGCATAATATTGCAATTGTTTCTCGAGAGGAAAACCCTCCAGATGATATTGAGATAACAAGACTACTACATCAGTTACAACTCGCAAGAGAGCCTGATATTCTAGATGATGAACCAGTGCACCCCATGCATTTAATGTATAGACATGATAATACAACTGGAAGAGCAGTACGACAAGCTTTGATAAATCAACACTTTTCTTAACTTTTTGTTGTAAAATTGGTCCAATGTGGTTAAGAAAAGATCTGCCACTAATTTTTTTATGTACTAGTTTTCACTCAGGCATTTAAAATAACTTTTATGTATTTAACTAGCTGATCCGGCAAACTTTGTACCTACTAACAGTCAATTCTTTAATTTTTTAGTTTGTTTAATACTTTGTTTAGTTTGTTTGTTTAATTTAATGTTAATGTAAACTTTGTTTGTTTAATATTCTGCTATTCGGGATGCAGGTCAGCTAGTAAGATTAAAAAATGAAAGTTAATAAGTCAACAATTACATTGTCAAAAAATAAAAATTGTAGAACACCTAAAATTCTTTTAATAGTCAATAAAAAATCACAATAAAAATTGCAAATTCACATTTCTTATTATGATACCTACTCATTATATTTCATTTTATTTTTACTTATTCTAAATTAAGTTTTTTTATTGTAGTACGAATTAAGTAGTACGTAGTAAGAATTAGCAAAATCATTTCAGATATTCGAGATTTGCGCTTAGAAACACAAAAAAGTGTTGTTTTTAGACTTCAGGCCATTTTTTAAAATTTCTCTCTCCTTAAGAACCATCCTCGAATATTCTAAAAAATGAATTAGCAATATTGGTTCAGCTGTTCTCGAGATTTGCGCTTAGCAAGATATTCAGCAATTCATTTTTATATATAAGATGAAAGGAAGAGGTTGAAATAGGGGGAGAATTATTTTGTGTCCATTAGATTTTATGCATTTTTGTACTAAGATTCAAAACAATATTAATTTTTCTAAGTATTAAATTTATTCCCTTTCCGATTCAAAAAAATGCAATGCAACTCATGCAATTAATTTAACAGTTCCAGAATTGGGCAAAGTTTTAAAATATTTGGACAAAAACAACTCTCCTTGGTCATTTGATGAAGGTATAAAAAAAAACACAAAATCAATAAAGATTAGAAATGAAGAATAATTTTATTTCAAGTGATGTCATAAAAATAAATCAATTTTTGTCCAATTTATTGTTCATTCTCTCCCAATATCTAAGTTGCTCGGCACTGACTTTAATTTGGAGCTGAAAATGTTGTTTCTCCAGCTCTTTAACTTCCATAAATTTATAATGCTCCTTCTCCCTCATTTTCAAGTCCGAGTCCAAGTACTCCACCCTTTTATTGCAAGCTGAATCAATCGGGCTTGTTTTAGGTTGGTATGTAGGAAGCCGCCTACGATGCCATGGTTTTGGAGTTGCTACCAATGCTGAAGCAGAGCCACTGCCACTGGCACTTGCACTTGCACTTGCACTTGCACTTGCACTTGCACTACTACCACCACCACCGATTAGCACAGATCCCAGTTCATCTATTGCCGAACTGGGACCTGCAACAGGCACCAAAACTGGAGCTGCACCTGTTGCAGCAATTGGTGGTTCTGAATCACTAAATTGTAACTCCAGTTCTATAGATTCATGAGATGAAACCGTATCCCCATGAAATTGGGCATCAGAGTCAAATGCATTAAACTCGGAAGATGCACGTGGCCCAAGAATCCCCAAAACCCTCTCGTCAATTTCACCTATTATATTTTGTGGACAGGGCCCTCCTCCAGTTCTCATGGTTTCTACACGTGCATCGGCTTTCTTCTGAAGTGCCTTCCTTTTAGAATTCTCATAAGCAGTTTTTAGCTTTCCTTCTTCTCTCTTTGTAACCCCTGCAACATCAAAGTACGGGCATGAAATACATACAATAATAGAAATATATTACGTAAATAGTATCTAACATCGATACACAAATATTGTAATATGACCACATGCTGTTTAGGTTAAGTTGCAATTATTTTGAAATTGCATAAACATGCTTATTGAAACAATTATTCGATATTCAATTTACAATAATATTCGTGCATGTAAATAAAAAATTACCTGGTGCCTTATAAAATTCTTTCTCGATTTCCGCCCATGCTGCATTTTTCTGTTGGACGGAGACTCCATCCGTTCTTCTATTTTCCACAATGCTGTGGTATTTCTCCACCAGCTCTAATAAAATATTAATTTCATATTTAGAGAAATTTGCAGATCTCTGTCTCTTTTTCGGAGGCTCCATCGTCTTCTTAAAACAAATACAAGCACAACTTGAGCGTTCTCCGCGTAGGTCGCGTGGCTACAATGTTTTGCAAGACAATCTGATCCTGTTTAAATTCACGCGAGGAAGATCAAAGAACATCTATAACCGACAATCGAGTTCGTAAGAAAGTGCGTTCAGTAATGGGAAGCACAATTTTAACGTTCGTTAGCTAAATCCCACTAGTTAACAACCGTTACCGATGGTGCATCAGTTTTTCGAGTTAACAGCCATTAAAAGTTTACGTTCGTTTCTTAACAAGACATTTTAACTTAGGTCGGTGCACTTGGGCACGTGCTAAGTAAACTAGTAATTAAGTTGGGTCGGTAGTTAAGTAGAGTGCAACTATTTTCACTTTTAAAACAACTATTTAAAAAGTTATATTTTTTAATATTACATTTCAGGGAGAAAATCTTGCTATTCCCATCTTCCTGTTTCATGTGCGGAATCATTAGGGGATACGAGAATCTTGTACGAAAGTATGCTGTGGAACATGCGGTGAACATGACAAAACCTGTCAAGAACTGTATGGGGAAATGCATAGTGAACATGCGAGGGACATGCGAGGAACATACAAAGAACTAACTATATTTCTTAAGTAGTATTCTACAAAACGAGACCCTTTTGAAAACTTTCTGTAACATTTTTCAAAAATTAGCTCTTCTGTGTACTTCCATCCGGTAGTATAAATAAGTAGTCAGATTCGATTATAAAATTGAAATCAATGTAAAGTTTAATTGACTCTTCAATAGGCCCCTCTTGACGGTCCTATAATGCTTTGACGCGCAGTACAGAGGCTCGCCGTTCTAACTAACCTCTCTGAAGCAATTTTCACTTATAAATCAATGATTCACAGAGAGCGAAATGGTCGCACGAGTCTAGCTAGTAAAATTAATATTTAAATGAGATATATCTAATTAGGTTACAATCATTAAAATAAACTTTTGAAATAAATTTAATTATGCATGTATGGTCCTCTATACATTTGTAGACAGTCAAATTGTATGTAAGACATTGAGAAAATTTCGTAAAATATTTTCTTTACGAGATTTTCTCAGTTTCTTACATACAAACCATAGAAACTAAAGTTTTCCCCAATTTTCTTCCAAAAATCCGCGGAGTACTTATATGCGAGGGGAGGGGGGCCTGCGTTCGAGAAAAGACGTTATTTATTGCTGTGTTACGTCGTTCACATGTCCCCAAGCGGAGGCGGCCACGAGGGAGCCGCGAACGCTGCCGGGCGTCGAGCGTTGGTCCCGTAGTGGAAGGCGAGAGTGCCGGTGGGGGTGGGGACGCGGGCGGCGGCGGCGGCGGTGGCGCCGGGTCAAGTTGGCAGCCCTCGCCCGGCGGGAGGGCAGCCGCCGCCGCCGTGGCCGGACCTTAGACGTGTGCGCGGGTATTGATTTCCCATGCACGCGCTCCTCCCCGTTGCTCCTGGGAGCCCCGCGCCCCGCCCCGTCCCGCCCCGCCCCGGCGCCAGAGGAGGCGGCCGTTTAATGAATTTCGGGGCGCGGGGGTGGGGGTGAGGGCGGGGAGGGGAGGGGCGGGTGCGGTGGGCTCGTGGCCGGCAGGTGCCACCCTCGCAGCGGGAGATGCTCCGCGGGCATAAAACGCCAGCCCCGCCCCGCCCCCGGGCGCCGCGCGTAGCGCCGCTGTTGACTCTTGGCGCACACGGAAAGGGGCGGGGCGGGGGAGGGGAACGGAGGGCACGACTTTCCTTTCATGGCTTAGTGATCTCGCGTGCTCTCGCATCGTTGGCTCGCATCGCGGAGGCTTTATGCCACGCATGCTGCAAATCTGAATGTGAACACTACAATTCATATTAAAA
This sequence comes from Teleogryllus occipitalis, assembly GCA_011170035.1. Lineage (NCBI taxonomy): Eukaryota > Metazoa > Arthropoda > Insecta > Orthoptera > Gryllidae > Teleogryllus > Teleogryllus occipitalis. The sequence goes on from BLKR01010840.1 coordinate 37,028, forward strand.
CGGTTATGGACAGGTAGCTTTGTTCGCACTTTGCAATGACTATTCCATAGGTTTGCCTTTTATATTAATCTTTTCTTATATTTTTATCATTAATCTTTTCTTTCATGAATCATTTTTTGAGTTTATTTTTTTATAAATATGTATATGTAATAAATGATGATAAATGATAATAAATAATAAATGATGAACGAATGACATACAGCACATGATTTCAGAAATGAATTAATTTAAGTAAGGTGTTATGATGCGGTTTCGATTTCACATATATTAAAACCGATGTGTGTATTCAGAGATTAGCACGTTTAAATTTTTTTAAAACATTAAGAAGGAAACTTATTGTCACCAATTTGCAATGAATGACGTCCTAGATACGTTTCGTGCAATAAATGTCAAACATGATGATACCTTGTTACTGTGTAATTTTAAAATTCAATACCTCAAACTGTTTAAAGTATTTTTCATCCTGACCGGGCTATTAACTGTCACTCATTAACACTCTCACATCGTATGAAATTTACTCTGCGATTCATATTGTCGACGTAAGTAATAACAGAATGAATTACAAAATACTGGTTCAAGATAACGTTATACGTTTGTTGTCTCCGTAATTAGTGACAACAGCAACTGAACGTGAAACAAGTGTCTTGGCTTCGATCAGGATGACTAATGTTTTGAATACTTTTAAATAATAATCAAAGTCTGATAAGTAGTTAGTTACTCAACTAGTTGTCCACGTTTTCTGCAATACGAACTGTGGAGAAATTGTGCAAGCTTTGTTGTTCAAGGATGATCAGCGATATCATTCACCCATAATCCAGTCAGTAAAATGTTTCGGTTTTGGTACGAAACCTTTTGTTCACAATTAACTATGAGTGCTTTACGTTTTAAAGTAATTATTGAAGCAATCTTCGATGCAACTATGTCAGTATGAACAATCTTAAAATTGACTCCAAGTTCAAACTTCCATTTCTTGTGAGAATATCAATAGATTTCAACTTGACTTTTTCGATGCGAGATCCGAAAGGACTAGTTGCGAATGTGCCTTTTATTAGTTCTTCTTGGAGACCACTCTTCGTTTCAGACCAATACGTTTATTACAATAGTCGTGACGTCCTTATTTCTGGATTGAAGGGACTTCACGAAGATTGTATTGGACTATCATGTAGTTTCAATGGTAACTGATTGTGGCTTTGAAGATGGTGAATTAAAACTGTGAAAATAAAGGATTTGATTTTATATGAGTACTTTTTTAAAAAGCTATTAACAAAGAGTTTAAGAAATATTGGCTTAATAGGGAGATAATGGTTTAGAGCATATTCCCCCGAACTTACGATCCATTGCTGATACCAAGTCATTGCAGTTCATTTCATCCATTCTAGTTCGACCTTTATTATCAAACTTCTGTCAAACTCGGAGAGACCGGATGCTATTCACATTTGCACGTCGCAGACACAACTAACAATGAACCTGTGGAATTGCAGCATACAAATTGGATTGTCAGTGCACTGCATGTAGCCCGCTACCAAGTGCAAAATCTTTCCCGAGACGGTTATAAGGTCATGGTTGATCAGTGTATATGGAATGTACTTTATTGTCATCTTCCCAGCGAAAAGCTTCCCGAACCACACGACGCAGGGGGCTGTGGTACTTACAATGTAATATCGCAATGACTTCAGTCCTTTTAAATAATTTGTGAGCCGAAGAGGTAAAACGAACCAAAGGATTTCTTTACTCAAACCGGAGTTTGAAGTGGTTAAAACTAGGGTTTGATTTAGAGGGAAGTGTGCCAAACTCCAAAAATACTTCTGCTTGAATATTTTTATTGGGATTCAATTGATTGTAAGTTGGAGCAAATTTTATAATGGACGAAATTTAATTTTAAAAATCAGGATACTCCGACTCTTAGTCCTGCTCGAGACTCTCCTCATCGAGCACCATGGCCATTAACACAAATGGGATACATGGCAGTCCATTTTAAATGGTTTTCTCTCGCCATGATTACACGAGCGATAAAGGCTCAACCTAGACAATCAAGAGTCTGATTCTCTAGTTACTAAGTCACTATTTCAAATGTAGAAAGCAAAGCTGAGAATGCTGTGAACTTAAAACGTTACATAGGCGTAAAAATTAAGTGAATCAGTGAGAAAATGTTTATGTTAGGATAAGAGAAATGGAAAATTTTGAATTCCTCTTGCGAAAGCAACAAGTGAAAGAAACTTAGTGGCTGATATTCATTTAACAGACAAAGTGAGTAATATTAATTCGACAACAATTGACGACATTCTTCTAATCTATGTTTCATTAATAATAAATAGAATATTACCCTGAAAGGGTTCTCATGCTTGTTCCTTACCTAGTTAATACATTAATTCTGCAATGGTATCGCACGTAATGTCTCCTCGCGCAGCAAAGTAAAGTCATCAAAACTATTACTATGATACGTGAATCAACTCACTGCACGCACGGGATACTGAAGTGAATCGAATCGAATTAGAACGAGCAAGCGAATCGTTCGCCTTGCAGCACTCTAGTGACCATAGTTACAAATGTCGAGTCATTCACCCAATAATGCATTCAATGATGTATTTTCACACGCAAAACAGCTATTTTTCCAAATATAATATTTTTTTTATATTTCATCGACTTACGACAGGTTTACTAGTTTATGTATATTCACATTAAAATTTTTGAAAATATGTCTGTGAGAATATTGGCTCTTATTTCGAAAACTCACATCTTCCATTGACTGAATAGAGTTGTAAGTTTTCCGTGATATCCCAGATATAAGGCGCGGTGGAGATACGAACACTCGTGAAGCGGGGTTGCACGCTTACCCGCGCGTCGATATCTCCTCAGACAATGAGCAAGAATAAGTGCACGGCCCGCGCACCCACGTCATTGCGACGCTTTTGAGAACGAACTCTATTGTGCTGTCTTCAAAGGGCTTCGAAATTTTACGTATTTCATGAACAAAATTGCAAACATTAATTTAATATTAATAAACCACTTAAGATTTATTTGAATGACCTGGCAAACAACCGAAAACTACAAAAAATGAACTCTGAACTTGGCAAGAATTTATTATTAAAATTAACTTATGAATCGCGGTATTGCTCGGGCATTTATTTATCATAATCTTGTACTAGATAGCTGGCGTACATGGCGTTGTCCGGGTTTTGCGTAAAGATGCTTCACACGAACATCGATAATTGCAATAATACCAATAGTGTGAACAAAAAATATATTACATAACTTATTGGTTGCAAGACTTTCATGATTTCCCTGGCTATGTACCGAAGAAGTTTTTTTATTGACATAAAATTACACTGGAATTTTCGTCGGTATTCTAGCGGCCGGCCGCTCTGATAGGTAGTTTTCCGCATTTTTTCAGATCAACATCAAGCGAATGCCGGAGCAGTACTCTAAAAACGGGGCAACGACCGCGCGCGATCTTCCCTTCCTCTTCCTTGTCTTATCCTCGCCCCTTACACATACACATTCACATGCAATACACTACCATACTTGCCGGGAGACCAGTCAGGAGCTTGGAGCTTGTCTCGATTGGGGCGGCGCCTCGCTGGTGTGAGATTCCTTGTTGCAGTTGACGCGCCGGAATCACAATCAATCATTTTCGTTGGTAAATATTTTAATTTCTTTACTCACGTTGTAAAGCTTATGTAGTATTTTCGTGAATACTACATAAGTTTACATACCTGTATTACATTTTCAGTCTGCAATGCGACTCTAATAATGTTTTGTCACTTGGCGATAACCTTGGTTTCGAAACATCATAATAATCTGTGACAGCCGTCATGGAGGAAGATATGGAAGGGAGAGAATAATTGTGATGAAAAGAGCGACACTGGATATGTTTCGTGAATACGAAGGATTTACCCACAACTAGCTGAATGCGTCAGAGCTTCAGGAAAAGAATTTGTGATTTCGCGACCGGGAGATCTGTCTCATCTCCAACCATTCGGAATTCTCTTGACCACATGACTCATCGAACGGGCTAGTTTTATGGCGACGTAAAAGTGCCAATGCTCGGCGCCTCGCTCGGCCGCGTGGCTGCGCGGCGGGCGCCAGCTCAAGATGTTTCTTCCGCGGGACGGGAGCGGGGCCTCCACTCCCCTTCGGAGGGAAACTGGCAACGCGGCTTGGGATTCGCTCGCCCACCTGCGTTTCCACCAAGGCTCTGCCAAACGCGCTCTCTCCCTCGGTGTTGAATTCACGAATACCTCAAAGGGAGAGGGCAGAGCATTTTTCGGAGGGGATCAGCGAATTCCGGTAATATACAATATTAAAAAGCATGGCCTTTTGTACACCAGCGTTATAAATGGTGCTTGCCGAAATCGTGTATAAAATAGGGTCTTTCTCGCGTTTGATTGACGCAGACCCGCTTTCATTCAAGTTGCCACCGTGTAAATGTAAGTGTAAAGAATAATTCAGAAACAATATTTGAGCTGGATGTATAACAACTTATACTATGACGTATCGCATTTCATCGTATGTCATTCTCGTAAAAAGAACAATGGTTTATGAAAAATATTTTGAATGTTATTTATTGCTCTAGACAAATAGCTCTTTCGACAGATATTCACTTGGAAAATAAGTTCATATATTATAATTCAGTTTCATAAAAATGATGTCAACTTACAACTTTGCACTTCAAAGCAACCAAATGCTATGCTGCTCATTCCCAGAGTGGTTGTTAGTACATTGGCAATAAATTCTGCCGGAGTCAGCTGAAGTCAGATAATTCTCATGTAATGCTCAAGTTATTCTCCCGTTTGTTGCGAATCTTTGAGAATTCGTTAAATAGAGCAGGACAAACGCTCCATCGATTCATTGGGACACCTCGCACCAGCACGGCTAGTTTTTCCAAATACCTATTCCCATATTAGCTTCAAGATAATGTGAATTAGATTAGAAGTCTCACTCCAATTTTTTGTGGAGCGCAAATTAGTACTTAAATGATTATTTTCTTCGTGACACTGAATGGTGAAGAGTATGTTTGCAATGATGAATAACAAACAAATAGTTTTACAACAAAATCATAGAATTGCCTTGATAATTCTTTAGGTATCGACCACGTTGCTCTTTTCATCACAATTTATTCTTTCTCTTTCATAACTTCATGCATGAGGACTGTCACAGACTATTGTGTTATCGAAAACCAAGGTTATCGCCAAGTGACCAAGCATTATTTCAGTCGCGTTAAAGACTGAAAATGTAAGAATCTGCTGCAGATGTAACAATAAACAACTTCCAAGAGTACTATTAGTGCCAACGTTCAAAAGGTTTCTCAAGAATTATAAATTAATATAATGTTAAGTGACTAAGTACTATGCAATGCGAATAAGTATATTCAATCTATGAGAGTCCCTATCGATGACTCAGCGCAAGATTAGAATCCAACGAACAGACTATTAATTCGTATTCAGATATCAATTTCAAATGCATAAGGAAGGGAGAATCACTGTTCTCTCGGGATAGGGTGAGGAGAGACACCCCCTCGAGATATGCTTGAAATCAACCTTTACACCTTTACTTACATTTGCTAATTTCATACAAGCGTATTTGAAAATGTAGAGCTGATATCTTCAAATTTCTTTAAAAGTCCCAACATTATTTGTTATTCAATCCTAGTAGCCAAGAAACCGAAAATTACAAAAAATTGAATCTAAAAAACAAGGACAGTTTATTATAATGCCTACGAAAAAATACACGATCTATCGTAATTTACATAGACCAATGAAAGTCTTCGTGTTTTAAGAATACTGAAAATTAAAATTAAATTCTTATATTCTAATTTTCAAAGAAAATTTAATGTCTTTATCAAAATGTTATTTCATGTATTTCAAGACGTTATTTCAGATGTTATTTCAGGTATATTTTGAATGTTTATTTCACTGCATCTTATCCAATTTTATGGGGAGGGGATTGACCTTGCTAAGAGCGTCCATGAAGTCATATAAATAATATGATAGGGAAATATTTTTCTGATGTCCAAGGTGGAGAGTCTTTCCACTCTTAAGAATTCACTTTCCACGGTGCAATTTCTCACGGGCAAAATCAAAACAAGGCGCATCGTGGAGGTTTTATCCTGTCCTAGCGTTATATTCTACAATTTTCGGATTAATATGTAGCAATCATATTTGGTTGACTGCTGCTTCAGGTGCAAGAACTGCCCTTCCGGGCACGCTGTATCGACGTGCTACTGCACCAGAGTCCATTACACCCGTCCTGCGCTCTGGTGGACGGATGGTGAACCCGTCCCACGATCGTAGAGCCCTTCGCCTCGCCTCGGCTTCTTTCGGCTACTTCCGGACGGGAGGGACCTTTGAGCTGCCGCGCTGACCACACTCCATCTGTCAGAATTTCTGTTCTGTGTAATAATTCACAAATATGTACCCTCTCCCTCAGAAAAAATGTCGTTCAAAATTCTATCTTCCACACCGCGCCGACAAACTTGGACACCCCTCGGCCTGGGGGAGGGCAGGGGGAGGGACGCGTTGACCAATCGCTAGCAGGTAGAACCACAGTTGTCTGTGATTGGTGCAACATCCCAAGGGGCAGAAAGAACGCTGTCTCAGGGAGAGGGGGCTAGTTCGTTTACGTACGAGACGGAAATATCATCATATTTCCCTGCCGAAGGAGGTAGTTTGCCTGCGAGGTACGCCACGACGAAAAAAATATTTCTAAGCGGGGTTTTCCGTCCAGAATGATTGTCTGTAGACCAGTAAATATTTATCATTTTAGCAACAATTATTCTAACTTTTAGTAATCGATTTGTAACTCCTGACAAACTGCTATTTTGAGATATTCATTTCAGGCACAATTTGCGGCGCCTTCCCGGCCGTTCTAACGCATATGTCGAATTTGTTTATAAAATTATAAATTGTTGCAAAATTGTTAATTCGCTGTTTTTCGTTCTGGGACATCGGGAGACTCTCCCCACTTTAGATTTGCAAAATTTGAAAATTGTTTATAAATTTGCAATTGTTGCAGATTTTTTATTGTCTAATCTGAATGGCGTTTAAATGTGATGCAAAATTCCGGAATCCGTTCGGTGCTATTATATCTTGTTCTCGAGATATATGTAATTGTTTATAAGAAATTAACATCTTAGTAGACCCAATTTGTTTGCGCTTAATTCATTCGCGCTAGCAGAATAGCGTGGGATGGGCCTACTGAAAAAACAGTTCTCCAATGCCGCGCTTTTGCCTGCCACATACGCTTAAAATGCACTTGCTTGTAAACAAATTCTGTGGCCAATTTAATTATGCTAAATTCGTATTTTTAAGGTATGAGCATAACTTTTATTTGGTTTTTATATTCTCTTTTAAGTCCTACAATTAGCAAATCGATATATTTATCAAATAGGAAAGAAATTGATTATAACAAAAATATTTTTCAAGGTGCATTACGCCCAAACAATTGTTTCTGTTTTTCTATCAAAGGGGTGTTGAGCAACCGAATAACTGTATTATTAATTTTTTAAGTCCCCTGTTAACACCGAGAGTCAGAAACTATTTGTTCCTCTTGTTTAACCATTACCATTAAAAATAGGGAAACATATTGCTTAGCTGTTTGCTATAAAGTGCACTGGATTGGATGAAGGTAGTGTTAAGGTTTTCAAATACAGAAATATTCAATTTTGTGTTTTGAAAGATCACATGAGTAGAATCACACATCACAATATTTACACAAGTATAGAAATTTCTAAATAAACGTATATAAACTTAAGTTAATATTTTCAATTCAATTTATCATTCCTTTCTAAAACTGTTAATTTGATGATTTCATTGTATAATATTCAAATCAGAGCTTTATGTGCTAAATCTACGCATTGTTAATACATATTTTTAAACAACACTAATATATTTAATATACATTTAAAAGGTTTTTAGATTGGCGAACGTTTCAATGAAATTTCATGAATTCCTAAATGCTTGAAAATAAATACTTGTAAAATTAAATAATTGTAG
>BLKR01010841.1:0-16907 GCA_011170035.1 Teleogryllus occipitalis
TAGACATAGACTTCGAGAATTTGCTGGTTTCACATTCCAGTGAAAGTCCGAAGATGATGAAATGAAGAAGACGGTCAGCAAGACCGCAAGCGTCATTTCAAGCGTTTAAAGAAGCGGAGATAGGAGTTCTGTGCAACATTGTTTCTATCGATTGAGAAAAAAACGAAGTGGTTGACGATGTTTGTAAATATTTGGGAGGACTGCTAGAGCTTGCGCGAAAATCGAGATTGATGTCAAGCAAGAAGAAGACAAACGTGTTGTAAAGAAAATCTCGAAATATCAAGATAACGATAAGGTAATACTAGTGAAGAAGAGGTCAGTTTAAATTGAGCAGAAGCTAAGTTAAAGGCTCACTGAAAATATTAAATGGAACTGACCGATACCCAGTAGCAGAATGGAATTTTGATTTTGATGAGACAGCTGTATTGATGGGCTGGGATAATTTACAGAAATTTGTTTTTGCAAAACGGTCACTGGACGGACTTGCCAAACGTGTTGGTACAAGGTCTGAGAGAAATAACATCTTAAAAGAAAAGTCTTAAAAGAAGAGTTCGATGTCAAAAAAGTACAGCAGAATTACACAAACTGTTGAATCGACGAAAAAACAAAAGAGCGGTGTCGCTGCAGAAGTATATCCTCGTGATGAAGGAAATTCGTAGTGGAGGTGACCTTGACGATGAATACTTAATTCAACATATCGACGGAAGCGAGGACGATTCGGGCACAAAACGTGAGCTGTAAGGGGTAGGAAATTTAAAGTAAAAAGAATTTAAAGTAAAACTTGTGTATTTTAAGAGTGCAGCGGCAAAGATCCAGAATAAAAAGAATAACAGGAGTCTGCACAGCTAATAATCGAAGTATTCCGAGGAAAAATATAGGAAGAACTATTGTGAAAACAAATGGGAAAACCGGGAGCGGTAGCTCAGTGAATCAACTGATGTCACTGCAGCGCCTCTAACCGGGGGGTCCTTGGATAACGGCAGGATTTTCGACACTAGCTTTTCAGTTAGGTCGAAATCAGTCGCTGTCTGGAGGAGAATTCTAGCAGCCAGCTGCTCTGATCGGAAGTTTTCCGTGGTTTCTCCGTTCAACACCAGGCGAATGCCGGTGTAGTACTACAACAAACGGGCTACGGACCGCCCGCGACCTTTCCTTCCTCTTCCTTGTCCTATCCTCCCCCCAGTCATACACGCACTCTAACATACTAGATATTCCGGGAGACCGGTCTGGAGCTTAGAGCTTGCCCCGGCAGTGGGGGTGCCCCGTTGGTGGATGAGTTCTAGTTAGGGCGAAACCCTGCTAGCCGACGGGAGGTTAGCGCCGGATCTTGGCATCCACTGGGGGAAGATCACCGCCATCTCCAGAGGAAAAACATGCACTACACTTACGGGACCAACGATCTACTCTGTTGACGTGCCCTGAATCAACAACCAATCAACCAAATGGAAAAATGCATCTCAGGTCGCGGACATGAAATGCTACAATAGCGGTGGTGTCGGTCATAAATGGAAAAACTGCAAACATAAAGAGGAAGGCATAAGATAAGACGAATTTAGACACGTTTCAGCTTAATGTCCGAACGAGAAGTCAAAGCTGTCGAAGAGCCTAAGTGCCATTGTTTAAGTGTAGATATCTGTAAATTCAAGGACGTCCTATTAGTCAATCAAAAGACGAGGGCGCTCAATGATTACGGAAGTCAGCTCAACTCGAGAAGACAACATGGTTACGATTTATTGAATGCACCGATACTAGTCAAGACGGATATGGTTTTGAGTGGAAAAGGAAAGAACGTCGTGTGTTCTCAAGGATACTTTTCAAAAGCTGTTGACGTTGATGTGGTGAATTTCGGGACAGCCATATACTTGGTTTCTGAAGATACTATGAAACTGGAAATGGTGATTGGAAATTGGAGCCCTTTGATAATGCAGAAGTCTTGATTAACAGAGATAGTGTCACCATATGAAAACTGCAATTGGAAGCTCACCTCATGTGCAACCAGATCACAAATAGAAAAGAGTCCAAGGTAGAGTTTAGCTAAGCATGATGTAAAAAATAAGGTTTAAATCATAGTTGAGAATGACGACCCAATAAAGAGTAAAACTTTTGAGCACTTGGGAAATATATTTTAAGATGGGCAGATTAAACGTTCAAGTAAGACACTAGTTGTACAAAACTTTAGGGAACCGAATAATGTAACAGGATTGCAGAATGTTCTGGGACTAACTGAATGTTTTCGAAAATTTATTCCAGATTAAAAATTTCATACCCAAATAGACAACGGACAAGTAAAGAGCGTTCTGCGATTTTGTGGGAAGAAATGGAAACAAACAACAATAGTCTTTAATACACGTAAATAAAGAAGTTATATTCTTTAAACTTTGTAACTTTACACATTTTATTTCAACTTGCACGTCTTAACTAACAGTTCAATCTCCAACATTGAAACTGAAATTCAATAGGCCCATTATTTTGAAAATGAAATATTTCTCGATTACAACGTTCCTCAGCATGTTTCCGTGCATGTTCCACTACATGTTCGTTACATGTTAAGGCTCCACTCACCCCATTTCTCTCTGAATAAGGAGAGCGGATTACTCTTTACTCTTCTTGGCCTAGAGCTATCGTGAACAGAGCAGTTTCTGTGGAAACTCTCCAAACAAACGATTGGTTGTTGTATCCATGTGTTGTAAAGGATGTGTTATGGGAATGTTTCATAGCTCTAGTTACCTGAGTACATTTTCTTGAGGATTGTTTGACTGCAGACTAGTACATCAAATTTGTAGATTATTTTAGGTAAAAATGGTTTACGAGGTCCAAGGCACTCATTTTTCCAGAGAACATTTTGTAGGTACTATCATCACAACACGCAGTTTAAATATATGATTTACCTGATAAAAATCCACAAAGGTGTGTCCATTTAAATAGCTTCTATTTCTATGCTTTTTTGACACTATTATACTTAGTTTGAGTAAGAAGAAACACTGAGTTTAAAAAGCAATGATTTATGATTAGAAAATTGATGCTGGATATATGGGACACTGCCACGGTAGGAACGCCGTTGAAGAAATACCATTAGATGATGTTAATAGATTAGTTTTTTAAAACTTGGTGAAAAAATGAAAAACAAATACATATTTATGGTGTTTATGGCATTCATTAACTAATGTAATTTTGATGCATTAAGTGTATTTTCTGCAGTTTCTAAATTTTTATAAATATTTTATCCTTGAAATCGTCAGTATAATATTAAGCTAGAGATTCTACAGAATGGTACAGACTTTCTCGTAATATAGTTTTCTAATTACCTTCTGTCTTTTTGCTCCATTCTCTGGCCAGCTGTAATCCCAGTGGACATTTTTTGATATTTTTTTCTCAACTTTTTGCATTCCTAGTAGTACAACCAAAATATTCCTTCAAGAATATTAAATAAGAGTAAAACCTCGTTCTAAATAGAAATTTTTATTGAAAAAGTGGGAGCAGTTCTTAAGAAAATGACGATTATATATTACTGTAAATGCGAAATTTGAAGCTCTTTTACACAGGAATCTGTTGTGTTTTCGCAAAAGTTCATTTGAAATCTTTTGAATCGCATCTATTCACAATTGTAATAATTCGTACAAATCGTTGAAATTGTCTATATTAACGGAGTGAGAGTTATTTAAATATAGTTACATTTGTGTACTTTTGGAAAAACAAATAAATACAAGAAAATGTACTTTACGTCATATTAAACATCGCACATAGAACTATCTATTCGAAAAAAATGAAAAAAACAACAACATTGGAACAACTTTTGTGAAAATGGCGTTTGAGCATTTCTGAAAATGCGGGGATTTGAACTCATTTGCACAGAAAACTATTGAGTTCTTGAGAAACTTTATATAACATTATTTAAACAAAGTGTACTCATAAATATAATAATGTGAAAAAATTGCCTTTAATGTAAATATTACCGACGTGAGAGACAGGTCAAAAAATTCCACGTTTAAAATTTTTGAAAAAACAAAAGAATAGAGGAATATGGCGTTTATGTCGTCGGATAGAGTTCATTTGGTACTAATTCTACCAAACATTTAAAGAAAAGATTGTGCAATATTTGAAAAAAAATGTTTTTGTAAATATTATACGCTCTATTGCACGAAAACTACTAATATTTTCGAAAAAATTTACATGATCTTTATGAAACAACTATTTATAGGCAACAAATTTGTATTGAAAGAGAAATATCTGTGTTCAATTTTATAGTGGTAGGAGGACGTCGGAAAAGATTCAAACTTGGCCATTTTCAAAACTTCAGAGTTAACTGTGTCAATGGAATCTATGCCACCTTTATAAGTGTATCTTATAAAGAAATTGTGAAAGTGTATAAGAAATTTAAAGAAAAAATTTGAAGTCTTTTTTGAAAAAATTTTGAAAATGCTCAAGTGGCTTTATATAGAGTACCTCCAAATATTAAAGAATGTTTTTCAAAGTCTCAAAGCTTCAACTAGAGCCAGATTGACCGGGCTGTCTTCAATTTGCTACCGATTGTACGCATTGTTTAGGCGCTAACAGTGTTCACAGACGGACGGACGGACAGACGGATAGACAGACGGACGAATAGACGGACGAACAAACGGACGGACGGACGGTTTGAAAAGAACCAATTTTCCGTTATTAGGGGACCCCCGAACGTGTATTTCCGTTGAAATCTCGAAAACGATTTTCCGCAGCATTACATAACTTTCTCTATACTACTTATATTACTCCAGTTTATACGTATGCATACGAGAAAGTAAGAAAAGATAATACTGTGTACCAACCTAAAATTAGTGCCCAAAGTTCCACGAGAAATGAGCAATAGAAAACTGCAGAGACCATCTTCTTCACACTTTTCACTTTCTGGTATAAGTACGAATATACGAAGTAATATACGTAGTATGGAGAAAGTTACGTTACAAACGCACACGCGCCATTTTCTAAAAAATGGCTCCAAATTTTTTTTCAAACTTCTGCAAAGTATAGAGGTAATGGACTGTTTATTGTGACGTAAAGTTCATTTTTATGTACTCTTTTGTTTTAAAAAATTACACAAATGTAATTTATTTTAAATATCACTCACGCCGTTAATACGCAGAATTCAATGAATTTGTATACATTATTGCATTTGTGAGTGGACGTGCTTCAAATGACTTCTAATGAGGTGTTTCGGAAACTCAATAGATTCCTATGAAAAAGAGCTTCAAATTTCGCATTTATAGTAATGCTTAATCGCTATTTTCTTAAAAATGGCTTCGAATTTTTCAATGAAAATTGCTATTTAGGACGACGTTATAGCTTTCTTTAATATTCTTAAAATATATTTTAGGTTCTGTTGTATAGAAACTGAAAAGTTGCGAAAATTTAAAAAGAAATTTCTTTGGGCCGCAATAAATGGAAGCAGGCAAAGAGGGACAAAATTACAGTACCGGCACACTGCTAGGAAATTAGAAAACTTTACTAATTACTAAGAATGTCTGTGCCATTTTGTAGCACTTCTAGTTACTTTCTCGTATACATAGATAGTACATACGGGAGTAGTATATGTAGTATAGAGAAAGTTATTTACTGCTGCGGAAAATCGATTTCGAGATTTCAACGGAAATACACGTTTTCGGGTTCCCTGATATCGAAAAAGTTTTTTTTCCAAAATGTCCATCCGTCCGTCTTTCTGTCGGTCAGTCCGTCCGTCTGTGAACACTACTAGAGCCTAAACTATGTGTAAAATCTTTTCTAAATTTAGGAATGCCCTGTCGATCTGGCTCTATTTGAAGCTTTGAGATTTTTTTCAAAAATATTAGTAATTTTCTTGTAATAGAGCGTGAATTATTTGCAATTTAAAAAAATAGCAAATCAATATTTTCTCAAAAACAGCTCCAAATTTTCGTCTTTGCATTTTTGGAATAGATAGTACCAAATGCAATCTATACGATGACAAAAGCAATGTTGCTCTATTCATTTGTTTTTACAAAAATTACAAAAACGTAATTTTTTTACCTGTCTCTCACGTCAGTAATATTTACATTAGATGCGATTTCTTAACGTTATTGTGTTTATGAGTACATTCGTTGTAAATAATGTCAATCAAAGTTTCTCGGGAACACAAGTTTTCTATAAAAATGAGCATAAATTTCCGCATTTTCAGAATCTCATAAACTCCATTTTCTTAAACATCGCTCCAAATTATTTCTTAATTTTTTTCCTAATGGGTAGTGTTAATTGCACTGTTTTACATGACGTGAAGTACATTTTGGTGTATTCTTTTGTTTTTTCAAAAATTAAACAAATATATTTTTTTAAAAATACTTCTAATGCCGTTAATATTGACATTTCCATTAGTTTGTATGCATTATTACATTTGTGAGTATAAGTGCTTTGTGAGGAGAAGAGCATCAAATTTTCCATTTACAGTAAAGCTTAATCGCCATTTTTTCGAAAACGGTTACGAATTTCTCAATGAAAACTTCTATTTAGTGCGAGTTTATACTCTTCTTTAATAATTTTGAAGTAATGATTCTGTTGTAGTAATAGGAAAGCAAAAGGTTGAGAAGTAATTGCAAGTCCTGAAAGTCAGACCATACCAAAGAAATTTAAAAAAATTGGTACGAGAAAATCTGTGCCATATTGTAGCACCTCTACTTACTTTCTCGTATACATACGTATATATGGAAGTAATATACACAGTATAGAGAATGTTATATAATGCTGCGGAAAATCGATTTCAAGATTTCAACGGAAACACACGTTGTGGGGTTCCCTGATACCGAAAAGGCGTTTTTTTTTCAAAACGTCCGTCTGTCTGTTCGTCTGTCTGTCCGTCCGTCTGTGAACACTGTGAACGCCTAAATCATGCGTGCGATCTTTTCCAAATTGAAGAAAGCTCTGCCCATCTCGCCTTAGTCGAAGCTTTGAGATTTTGAAATACGTTCTTTAATGTTTGGGGTACTTTTATAAAGCATCTGGGACATTCTCAAAATTTTCTAAAAAGACTCCTAATTTATACTTTACATTTCTCGTAAGAATGAAGTAAAATACATGTATAAAGGTGGCATAGGACGGATTTTCACGGTTAATTCTGAAATTTCGAAAATTGCAAAAATTTGAATTTTGTTCGACTTCTTCCTAAATGTATAAAATTGAAGGCACATATTTTTCCTTCAAATGAAATTTGTTGCCCATAAATAGTTCTTTCATTAAGGACTTTTTTGAAAGTTTTAGTAGTTTTCGTGCAATAGAGCGGGGAATACTTGCAATTAAAAAAACACAAAAACAAGGTTTTTTTAAAAACGCTCAAATTTCTTTCTTTAAATTTTTGGTAGAGTTAGTACGAAATGCACCATATCCGATGACATAATCGCCATATTGCTAATTTGTTTTTTAAAAAATACAAAAATGTAATGTTTTTTATCTGTCTCACACGCCGGTAAGATTTACATTAGAAACGATTTGTTCACGTTATTGTATTTTCGGTTACACTTGCATTAAATAATGTCAAATAACATTTCTCGAAAACTCAACAGTTTTCGGGTAAAATTAGCTCAATTTTACCGCATTTGAGCTCAATTTTACAGCATTTTTAGAAACTATCAAACGACGTTTTCTTAAAAATGGTTCTAAATTTTTTCTTGAAACTTTTCCAATGGGTAGTGCTAATTGCACTGTTTAATATAACGTAATATGACGTTCATTTTTGAGTACTAATTTTTTTTAAAAAATTACACAAATGTAATTTTGTTGAAATATCTCTCACGCCCTTAATATGCAGACTTCCATCGATTTGTATACATTATTGTATTTGTGAGTAAACGTGCTTCAAACGACTTCAAATGAAGTTTTTCGAACACTCAATAAATTCCTGAGAAAAAGAGCTTCAAAATTCACATTTACAGTAACGTTTAATCGACATTTTCTTAAAAAGGGCTCCAAATTTTTTAATGAAAGTTTCTATTTAGAACGAGGTTTGACTCTTCTTTAATATTCTTGAAGTGATATTTCGGTTGTACTATTAGGAAATTGAAAAATTGAGAAAATATCAAAACAGTTTACTTAGGGCAACCATAGCTCGCAGCTGACCAGAGAATGGAGCAAGACCATTCGCTCGTACCTCGCTCGCATCGTAATATCACATTCGTGTATTAATACCCATCATTTCATCATCATTTCATAATGTACTATTTCCAGTCAGAAGCTGAAGTGGCGATCTAAACAACTTCAATTTTCGACATTTTAAAATTCAAAATATATTTTGTATAGTTTCATTTAACAGAAAAATTAAAATTCCTGCTGCAGGTAAAACTCTCGATTATGGAGGCATTCCACCAAACGAATAAAATTCAAAATATTCTTTTCATAGCGGTTATGATCCCTAAGCGTGTAACGTGGAATCCAAATGTGTGCGAATTTTGTAGAAATCTCGTAAATGCAAGGTAGTGCTTGGTTAATGTTTACGATTTCAGCCACTTGAATGGTAAGTTCCGGTCCCGTTTTTGAGTAGGTAATTGGAAGAATCATTCGCTCTACATTTCTTGCCTTTAGTGAATGAATGTGCTGTCTAAAGATCCTTTACGCATGAAAGTAAAGTTGTAAGGAAAACGTACGAAACTGGCTTTAAGGGTCACGCCATGTCCTCAATGGGGTTCACTTCCTGGAGGTCACCTACTCGCTACAAAGGCCACTATCCTAAACTAGAAGTGCTACAGCAGCACATATATTCTCTTCTTATTTGTAACTGTTACGTAATGTTATAACTAGGGGCGAATTTTAATGAAATGCCATTTTCCTTTTCACTTTAGAACAATGGTTTTTAGAATTGACAATTTCGTCTTGACAAAAGCAAATGACCCATTTTAACACGAAAATTTTGGCATTTTCGTCAATTTCTACTAATAAGTCATTTTTTACACTTTCCTGTCATTTAAAAAAAATTGGCTGATTTATTCTATTTTAATATTTTAATGATACTTGCTTTAAATAATATTTACGAGATGCAACAAAGGTTCTTTACAGAATTACTCAGTAGCTAATTCGATTTTTTTGCTCAGAAATTGTAATTTCAACCGTTGTATGTAAGCTACGGTTCCTGTGCCGCCTATCAGCGCCATTGTCAGTTCGGCCAATTACGGGATAACTAAAGACAGATATTTCCTGGTAAAGAGCAGTCCAAACCAAAAGGTGGCAAGCTGAGTACACTTCAACAAAAGAAAGAAGGCTCTATTAGTAGTGGTAGAAGTAGTATTAGAAGTAGTAGTAGAAGTAGTATTATAGAAATAGTATATAAATAATTTACACTACTGTTGAAAACAAATGTTTCCAGCTACATAAAACCTCATAAAAACTAAATTATTAAACAAGATGCATTGTCCTTTATCAACAATCACAACCGATTCATAATCTAATGAATTATACTAACACTGATTTTTGCTCTTACCATTTTTTCGAAAACTGAACAAAACCACTTTTGGGAGGACCAGACTTGCCCATCATCGACGAATAAAAAAGAATCTCTTGGAAGCCAAATTATTCTTAAAACTAATTTTCATAACACATCAACCACAATACACTATAATACAAAATTATATTGTTTTTAAATTTTTCACTTTCGCCAGAATCCTTACAAATTTGTAATTAATAACAATGCGTATCGAAAACCACACGAATTGTGGTACATAAATCCTCATAAGTACTCAACTACTCAACAATTCCCATTGTCCTTTACCAACAATACGTACCCAAAAACCTTATTTATGTATTTTAATAAATACACTTTAAGTTCGCTACCAATATATCTATTCAATGAAATTTTCTGATAAAATTGTAAGTGATCATTCATTTTCTTCGGTTTCTTTGATTTCTTTATTGCCACAATTAACATTTTATCGTAAAACATAAAATAATATGTTTTTTTTATGAAATATACTAACAAACTTATTTCAATTTACTTTGGTTAATTGATATTCAAACACAGTCGGATTGTAAATACACTAAGTTGTCAATTAAAAACTTCACTGCAAAAGCCGCAGCGCTTTATTAATTCTGATTAAACTGCTCTCTGAACCCTCCGGGTACTAAAGTAACAGCAATATGAAAAAATTTATCATAAAACTAGAAGTGAAACAATGTGGGTTTCGAGAAAGGAAGTTTACAGGATTTTAGTGATGTAGTGAAAGTGGCAATAAATGTACTTATTAATCGGAAAGTTATGATGCTGCAGTACGTGTTTATAATCAATATTTTTACAAGAGTAAAAGAAGGTAGGAACTTTTGGCATGAAGGAAAAAGCTGTTTCTATAGAAGAAAGATAATTTTGTATTTAAACTTTCTACCTGCAGCAAGCTTCGCCTTGTTTACGAGGAGCCAGAATGGGCAAAAATGAAGAAAATATATTTTTTTACTTTTTTGAATCATTAATTACTTGATAGTTTTCTGTGTTAAATAAGCCAAGTTTCATCTGAATACTTCATTTCTAAGTATTTTTTTCTTGTTTGAAGATTACTTCAAAAAAGAAAAAAAATACTTAGAGATGAAGTATTCAGATGAAACATAAGTAGCGCTACGCTACATAACTAGCGTGAAATTGGGTGTGGCCATTTTGACTCATTGTTGGCGTTGCTTGAACGCCGTGGGTGATTTTCTTCTTTGGTTTTGAGAAAACCTTAATAGTTTGCTTTCTAGCGTTGGACACACTGTTTCTGCTACGAACTGAGGATTGAATAGCGTCAAAATATCGGTGTTCGTGGTTGTCCTGTATATGTACTACCAAGAATGCACTAAAGACTTTGGGAGCCATTTCCCCCAAATTAAAAATTTTCATCTTTAGGAAACATTTTCAGAAAAAACTACTAATAAGAGGATGCTCAAATTGTAACAGAGCATGTAGCACAGCAATTTATATACTTTAACGTGGCGGATTTATACCATTTTAATAGTTTGGAAAATATTGTTATAAATGTTAGTACTTTTTATAACAAAACCAATTACAATAAACAAAAAATTATATTAAAAAAACTAGTAATATTTTTTTAAAGAGCTTCGTTAAAACACTTACAAATAATGAATCTACACTCATATAAAATTTCAAGACTGTAAATTAATAAGTTTATAAAAAAATGTTCCTTACGTTGGCGAGATAGGCCATTCCGGCTCTCCTTAATCCCTCAGCGCTACCTGCCGCACTCGATGCTCGATACTCGATGCGCTACCTGCCGCACTCGACTCTCCTTAATCCCTCAGCGCTACCTGCCCCCTCTCCGCAAGGCGAATGATTGATTGATCGATTGATATTTTCGTGTTTCCGGGCGCGTCAACTGCTTTGGCCATTAGTCCCGTTCGTGTAGTGCATGTTTTTCTCGGGAGACGGCGGTGATCTTCCCCCGCTGGATGGCGAGATCCGGCGCCGACCTACTGTCGGCTAGTGGGGTTTCCCCCTAACCTGGACTCTCCCACCTGCGGGGCACCGCCCCAGCCAAGAAAAGCTCTAAGCTCCCGACCGGTCTCCCGGGATTTGTGCTTGTGTAGTGCATGTTAGTGTAAGTGTGTGTTTAAGGGGAGAGGATAGGACAAGGAAGATGAAAGACAGATCGCGCGCGGTCCGTGGCCCGTTTGTTAGGGTACTGCTACGGCATTCGCCTGGTGCTGATCGGAGAAACCACGGAAAACTACCGATCAGAGCAGCCGGCCGCTAGAATTCTCCTCCAGACAGCGACTGAATTCGACTTTGCTGAAAAGCTACTGTCGAAAATCCTGCCTCCGTCAGGACTCGAACCTAGGACCTCCCGGTTACTGCACACGGGGAGAGCGTGGTAACGTTGCTCAGTGAGGAAGGCGGGTCCGGCAAACATAAAAGCGGCGCTTCTCCACTTCCATCGTCTACTGGATTTTCCACGGGAAAACTGCCGGTCGAGGGAGCATACCAGCTGACGGTTATCGCAGAGACGGCTGGCTACTCTGCCTTCCAGCCTGGTGGTGTACCTCGCGGACGTGAAGGTGGAGAAGATGTGGACACATTTACCGAAGGCCAAGCGGTGGAGGTAGACGAGGCTTTTCGTTAGTGTCATCTCGACTACACAGCGGGAGGTCGCACGGGGAGAAGCAACCATCCTCTCAAACAAACATTTGCAAGGATTTCGGTAAAACCCGAGTGTTTTGCAAACTTTCACCAGGATAGCGAGGAGGACGATGTGGCGACGGATTAGGAAAAAGAAATTAAAAAAATAAATTGTAAAGAAATGAATTCAAACACATGAAACCATTAACATTAATTTATTCAGTATCTTATAAGATACAAACAGTAATATTTAATTGCTTCCGCACTTCTAGGGAGCGTCCGTATTGTCACACAATACTCAATAAGTGCGTTATGAGTAGAACCATGCGACCTAAAGAATTCACACACGAAACAGAGATTCGCTGGAGCCAGACGCTAGAATTATTTGTTAGAAGCTGAATTGCACACATCTTCACTGCTAGGAAAAAACATTGTGTGGTAGAAGACTCAGTAAGGCGTAGTGAATAGGATTATTAGCCTGGAGTAATTCGGAGAATATGGGCGTCATGTGTAGAACAAGGGGCTTAATTGCACCCTTATGCACTTCTAGAGAACGTGCGTTTCACGGAGACTATGGGCGTCATGAGTAGAACAATGAGCTGAATTGCACCCATATGCTCTTCTAGGGGGCGTGCGTTTTTCGGAGAATACTCTAAATAAACGTCATGAGTAGAACGGGGCGCTGAATTCCACCCTTATGTACTTCTAGGGAGCGTGCGATTTCGGACAATACTTAGTATGGGCGTCATGAGAAAAATAATGCACGGAATTGCACCCATAAGCACTTCTAGGGAGCGTGCATTTTTCGGAGACTATGGGCGTCACGAGTAGAAAAATTGCGCTGAATTGCACCCATATGCTCTTCTAGGGAACGTGCGAATTTTGGGGAATACTCAGTATGAGCGTCATGTGTAGAACTAGGCGCTGAATGGCACCCTTATGCACTTGTAGGGAGCGTGCGTGTTTCGGAGACTATGGGCGTCATGAGTAGAACAATGCGCTGAATTGCACCCATATGCTCTTCTAGGGAACGTGCGAATTTTGGGGAATAATCAGTATGGGCGACATGTATAGAACTAGGCGCTGAATGGCACCCTTATGCACTTGTAGGGAGCGTGCGTGTTTCGGAGACTATGGGCGTCATGAGTAGAACAATGCGCTGAATTGCACCCATATGCTCTTCTAGGGAACGTGCGAATTTTGGGGAATAATCAGTATGGGCGACATGTATAGAACTAGGCGCTGAATGGCACCCTTATGCACTTGTAGGGAGCGTGCGTGTTTCGGAGACTATGGGCGTCATGAGTAGAACAATGCGCTGAATTGCACCCATATGCTCTTCTAGGGAACGTGCGAATTTTGGGGAATAATCAGTATGGGCGACATGTATAGAACTAGGCGCTGAATGGCACCCTTATGCACTTGTAGGGAGCGTGCGTGTTTCGGAGACTATGGGCGTCATGAGTAGAACAATGCGCTGAATTGCACCCATATGCTCTTCTAGGGAACGTGCGAATTTTGGGGAATAATCAGTATGGGCGACATGTATAGAACTAGGCGCTGAATGGCACCCTTATGCACTTGTAGGGAGCGTGCGTGTTTCGGAGACTATGGGCGTCATGAGTAGAACAATGCGCTGAATTGCACCCATATGCTCTTCTAGGGAACGTGCGAATCTTGGGGAATACTCAGTATGGGCGTCATGTATAGAACTAGGCGCTGAATGGCACCCTTATGCACTTGTAGGGAGGGTGCGTGTTTCGGAGACTATGGGCGTCTTGAGTAGAACAATGCGCTGAATTGCACCCATATGCTCTTCTAGGGAACGTGCGAATTTTGGGGAATACTCAGTATGGGCGTCATGTGTAGAACTAGGCGCTGAATGGCACCCTTATGCACTTGTATGGAGCGTGTGTGTTTTGGAGACTATGGGCGTCACGAGTAGAAGAATGCGCTGCTGCACCCATATGCTCTTTAGAGAACTTGCGATTTTTAGGGAATACTCAGTATGGGCGTCATGTGTAGAACTAGGCGCTGAATGGCACCCTTATGCACTTGTATGGAGCGTGCGTGTTTCGGAGTCTATGAGCGTTACGAGTAGAACAATGCGCTGAAATGCACCCATATGCTCTTCTAGGGAACGTGCGAATTTTGGGGAATACACAGTATGGGCGTCATGTGTAGAACTAGGCGCTGAATGGCACCCTTATGCACTTGTATGGAGCGTGTGTGTTTTGGAGACTATGGGCGTCACGAGTAGAATAATGCGCTGAATTGCATCCATATGCTCTTTTAGGGAACGTGCGTTTTTTGCGAAATACTCAGTATGGGCGTCATGTGTAGAACTAGGTGCGGAATGGTACTTATTTCCACTTGTATGGAGCGTGCGTGTTTCGGAGTCTATGAGCGTCACGAGTAGAACAACGCGCTGAATTGCACCCATATGCTCTTCTAGGGAACTTGTGATTTTGGGGGAATACTCAGTATGGGCGTCATGTGTAGAACTAGGCGCTGAAAGGCACCCTTATGCACTTGTATGGAGCGTGCGTGTTTCGGAGACTATGGCTGTCACGAGTAGAACAATGCGCTGAATATCACCCATATGTTTTTCTAGGGAACTTGCGATATTGGGAAAATACTCAGTATGGGCGTCATGTGTAGAACTAGGCGCTGAATGGCACTTATATGCACTTGTATAGAGCGTGCGTTTTTCGGAGTCTATGAGCGTCACGAGTAGAACAATGCGCTGAAATGCACCCATATGCTCTTCTAGGGAACGTGCGAATTTTGGGGAATACACAGTATGGGCGTCATGTGTAGAACTAGGCGCTGAATGGCACCCTTATGCACTTGTATGGAGCGTGCGTTTTTCGGAGTCTATGAGCGTTACGAGTAGAACAATGCGCTGAAATGCACCCATATGCTCTTCTAGGGAACGTGCGAATTTTGGGGAATACACAGTATGGGCGTCATGTGTAGAACTAGGCGCTGAATGGCACCCTTATGCACTTGTATGGAGCGTGCGTGTTTTGGACACTATGAGCGTCACGAGTAGAACAATGCGCTGAATTGCACCCATATGTTCTTCTAGGGAACTTTCGATTTTTAGGGAATACTCAGTATGGGCGTCATGTGTTGAACTAGGCGTTGAATGGCACCCTTATGCACTTGTATGGAGCGTGCGTTTTTCGGAGTCTATGAGCGTCACGAGTAGAACAATGCGCTGAATTGCACCCATATGCTCTTCTAGGGAACTTGCGATTTTTGGGGAATACTCAGTATAGGCGTCATGTGTAGAACTAGGCGCTGAAAGGCACCCTTATGCACTTGTATGGAGCGTGCGTGTTTCGGAGTCTATGAGCGTCACGAGTATAACAATGCGCTGAATTGCACCCATATGCCGTTCCCTTCTAGGGAACGTGCGAGTTTTGGGGAATACTCAGTATGGGCGTCATGTGTAGAACTAGGCGCTGATTGGCACCCTTATGCATTTGTATCGAGCGTGCGTGTTTCGGAGTCTATGAGCGTCACGAGTAGAACAATGCGCTGAATTGCACCCATATGCTCTTTTAGAGAACTTGCGATTTTTAGGGAATACTCAGTATGGGCGTCATGTGTAGAACTAGGCGCTGAATGGCACCCTTATGCACTTGTATGGAGCGTGCGTGTTTTGGACACTATGAGCGTCACGAGTAGAACAATGCGCTGAATTGCACCCATATGTTCTTCTAGGGAACTTTCGATTTTTAGGGAATACTCAGTATGGGCGTCATGTGTTGAACTAGGCGTTGAATGGCACCCTTATGCACTTGTATGGAGCGTGCGTTTTTCGGAGTCTATGAGCGTCACGAGTAGAACAATGCGCTGAATTGCACCCGTATGTTCTTCTAGGGAACTTGCGATTTTTGGGGAATACTCAGTATGGGCGTCATGTGTAGAACTAGGTGCGGAATGGTACTTATTTGCACTTGTATGGAGCGTGCGTTTTTCGGAGTCTATGAGCGTCACGAGTAGAACAAAGCGCTGAATATCACCCATATGTTCTTCTAGGGAACTTGCGATTTTGGGGGAATACTCAGTATGGGCGTCATGTGTAGAACTAGGCGCTGAATGGCACTTATATGCACTTGTATGGAGCGTGCGTTTTTCGGAGTCTATGAGCGTCACGAGTAGAACAATGCGCTGAATTGCACCCATATGTTCTTCTAGGCAACTTGCGATTTTTGGGGAATACTCAGTATGGGCGTCATGTGTAGAACTAGGCGCTGAATGGCACCCTTATGCACTTGTATGGAGCGTGCGTGTTTTGGGCACTATGAGCGTCACGAGTAGAACAATGCGCTGAATTGCACCCATATGCTCTTCTAGGGAACGTGCAAAGTTTGGGGAATACTCAGTATGAGCGTCATGTGTAGAACTAGGCGCTGAATGGCACCCTTATGCACTCGTATGGAGCGTGCGTGTTTCGGAGACTATGGGCGTCACGAGTAGAACAATACGCTGAATTGCACCCATATGTTCTTCTAGGGAACTTGCGATTTTGGGGGAATACTCAGTATGGGCGTCATGAGTACAACTAGGCGCTGAATGGCACCCTTATGCACTTGTAGGGAGCGTGCTTGTTTCGGAGACTATGGGCGTCACGAGTAGAACAATTGCGCTGAATTGCACCCATATGCTCTTCTAGGGAACGTGCGTTTTTTGGGAATTACTCAGTATGGGCGTCATGTGTAGAACTAGGCGCGTAATGGCACCCTTATGCACTTGTAGGGAGCGTGCTTGTTTCGGAGACTATGAGGCGTCACGAGTAGAACAATGCGCTGAATTTCACCCATATGCTCTTCTA
>BLKR01010841.1:17007-44999 GCA_011170035.1 Teleogryllus occipitalis
ATATACATGAGTCCATAGATGTGAGTTCACGCTGCTTGATGATTTGTTTTGATTGTTGAGATTTGTTTAACATTCGTCAAGGTATTGGTTCAGTGTAATAATTGCATTGTGGTGTTTACAGGTTGCATGCATTTGCTTCTGTGGTGTATTTTGTAGAGAACATTCGCAGAGTGGGTTTTGCTCAGTTGTACTTTAGTGAAGTTGTTTACAGGTTATGTCAAATTCCGAACCGTTGTCCACGCGCCCCAAAAGACGCAAACGTACATTAACTGGGCGCAGGGAAAGAGAAAGTCAGCGTAGGTGTCGTGATAGTGAGGTCATTTCGTTTTCTATTGGGTCATTGTCTATGAAATGTCAGTTTTGTTCCGCTTTGTACTTTCCATGTGAGAGAAATTCTGCAAACGATTTACTGTGTTTTGCTTTAATGGGAAAATAAGTATGCCTTCGAGCAATATGCCAGAAGAAATCAAACAGTTGTTTATAGCAGATGACACATCAAAAAACTTTAGAAATAATATGTTTCAGTATAATAGTGCTATATCTTTTGTGCCGATATTGCATTGTTACGTGGTTATGGGCCATACGTGTTCAAAATTTTGGGAACTCCTTATCACAGAATATCTTCGTTATACCCTCAAGATCCAAACAATGCAATATATTGTGAACATTAGTGTGGGTACTGTATTTTACATTTATCTCAGATCTCACCGTCAAATTTTGACGGGTTCTCACTAGTCTGCTTTATTTTCTTTGGATGATTCATAGTTTACAGAGAATTCACAAAAAAAAAACACTATATGAGCAAGTAAACACAAATAAGGGTCCCAGGCGTGTGCAACAAGCCGTTTCAAATTATACATAACTGCAAAATTATCAACTAATAGATTAACATTATAGAATACATGATCTAAAAGAGCGCCGAGTGCAGCTAAAAGCTCGGCATGGAAGATTTCGTACCCGCGGGGCGTCGCCCACACACGGGTGCGACCTTCTGCGAACCAGGCACATTGGTCTGGCGTAGCGTCCGAGTAGACGGTGACCAGAGGTCTGGTATCTTGGCTGTCAAATCTTGTCAGCTGATGGAGCCTTGAAATCCAGGGGTAGGCGTAGTCGGACCAAAGGCGTAGAACACGGGCCAGCGGGTACGTCAGAGTAGACGGTGACCAGAGGTCTGGTATCTTGGCTGTCAAATCTTGTCAGCTGATGGAGCCTTGAAATCCAGGGGTAAGCGTAGTCGGACCAAAGGCGTAGAACACGGGCCAGCGGGTACGTGGCCGTGGAAGCCACAGACAGCCAGCCTAGCATGCCAGCGTAGGATAGGCGAAAACGGGCGTCGTAAAGCCATGTTAGAGGTACCGAGCGGATCGCTCGGAGATAAGCGTCATCCACGGATGCGCTTTTGTTTGTCAAGTCAAGGTGGACCCCGAGGTACTTGATACGAGTCACTGGGGAGAGCTGTGATTTCTGCTCATTGATTCTAAAACCAAGATCTCTGAGGCGTTGAATGTCTCTTAGGATCTTATCACAATTGTTACTTAAAAGCAGGAAATCATCATAATACACGTACACAGTAGATTCACACGCGAATTTGACGGCCGCGGTCATGGCGACCTGCATCAGAAGGGGGGATAACGACCACCCCATCGGGAGAGCGGTAAACTGGTAGAAATGTTTAGCACACTCGATTGAGAAGAGGTGGCGTGTACCCCCGCTGATGGGGATGTGGTAAAACCCATCCACCAGGTCCACACGTGCGGCGTAACTAAAGCGGTGTAGATCGGCGAGCACTGATACCGCTGATGGGAGAGAAACGGGCGGTGATGATTTGTAGTAGCTTGTCCATGGGGACATATCACAAATTAATCGATGACGGCCTCCGGGTTTAGGCACCAAGAAGCAGGAGAAGGTATTAGCCGGAGGTTGATGGACTTCTTCGAGGATGCCAGTGGTCGTCATGTTGATCAGGGTTTTTGCCAGCCAGCGGCAAGTGGGTCGCCGCTTCGGAGGCAGGAGGTATGTGGTGTACCCCGTGCGTGAAGAGGCTGTGTGGCACGGAGGGCGTGCCGCGTTTGGTCAATTGCAATGGCGGTACGTCTCGCGCGGCCCGGCGGGCGCGCGGGGCGTTCGGGAGGACGCTTGCGTCTTGTGTGGCTTCCGGAGTGCGATTGTCGTCGTCCTCGGTGTCCCGTTCGGTGTCTCGATCCGACTGCGTCTGGTCGCTGTGTTCCTGAATGATCGGCCGCCAGAACTCCCAGTCGATGGGCACGGGCTCGTGCTGGGGTGGTTCTGGAGGCTCGATTACATTCAACAGCTGATCGAACACGACCAGGAATTCTTCTGGGTCCCAGTCGACGGGAGTTTCTGGAGGCACCCACGTAGCTGCAGCGGGGTAGGCGGGGGCGGTGGACGGTGGCACCGGCGCGGCCGCAGCCTCCAGGGTCGCAACGGCGCGTCTACGCCGCCTGCGACGAAGTGGTCGGCGCCGCGCCCGCAGCCCCGCGCTCGCGGCCGCGGCCCCGCGGAAAGCGCTTGGGCTCTTGCTTATATGTCTTTTTAAGCGGCGGCACCGGTGGCGGCTCCGAAATTTGAAGACCAAATAAGTCTGCGTCTTGGGCGTTGTGTACCGCAGTGCGCCAGCCTTTCTTGAGCGCGATAGTCATTATTCTTACGCGTTCAGTCAGAAAATTCTGTTCGCTGTCGTCCAAGTGCGGTAGTAGCGGCCGTTACATTGCCAGGTAGCGGCACTCGCCCTGGTCTCGCTTACCTATGGCTGGGTTGTCTGCTTGTGCTACCACGAAGTCCCATGCCTTGTCGAGTTCAAAGCGGGGCGTAGCTTGGGGTGCTTGCAGGAGCCGTTGCAGCGCGGCCAGAAGAGCTGTGGCCTGTGATGTTTCGTGGTTTGAGTCGCCCTCTGCACACGTACGAAGTCCGTAAGAAGTGACTGTCTCGGTGTACTGGCAGCAGCAGGTGGTTCGTCAGAGGATGACGAAGTCGTCTGGCGTTTCTTAGTTTTGCCATAGAGTCCCTATAGCATAACGCGGTTGCGCGCACATGTAACACGGATTCGGTATCGACACATAACGGGCGATGAGCGCTTTCTTGGATGCGTCCGCTCGAGTCGGGCTCCGGCAGGCAACTCTTGCGGCAGGCGTGCGTGCTTCTTTCGGACTATGGGCGTCACGAGTATAGTATGCGCTGAATTGCACCCATATGCTCTTCTAGGGAGCGTGCGAGTTGTCGTAGACTACTTATACTGCGAGTTGTCGTAGAATACTTAGTCAGGTCTTAATGAGTAGGGCTGTGCGCCCTCGTTCGTCGTTGTTAGAGTTGGTGTTCAAATGTTTAGGGAGTGGGTCGGCGGATGTTGTTGCAGGTGCAGCTCTTTTTGGCGGCTGCGCGTGGGCCGGGCGGCATGCGCCTTGTGAAGGGACCGCAGCGTGGTGCCATATCTCTCAGCCCGTTCAGTTCTTGTCGGGGCTCTTCTGGTGTCAAGGATTCGCCAATGGTTGAGAGGCGACGTAGTAATTCCTCGTCAGGGTTGAATCGTTGAGGCTCCTGATTGGTGGGTGGCTGCTGCTCTTCAGCGCTGTCGTTGGTTGCTTCGTTGGTGCTGTGTATCAGTCCTGCTGCGTAGAGAGCCTCCATGATGGATCCAGGTGTTGGCACTCGAGATTCGCCATCGTTCTTGGTGGGGGAGGCGGTTGGTTCGTCCTGTTGGTCGGATTGTTCTGCGTCAGCATCATGTACAGATGCTCCATCATGCGGGTCCTGATGATGGAGAAAACAAAAAGAAAATTAATCCATTCAGAATATTTAGAGGTTATGTTGCAGGAAATTGAGAGAGGTTTCAGTGGATGTAGACATTTTTGGGTCTATTGATGACGAAAAAAAGTGCTTCCATCCTTCTGTCCGTCTCCCTGTTGTTCTGTATGTGGTCTTGGATTTCAACCAACATGCGATGTGCCTGCATCATTCTCTAAAACGTTCTCTACGTTATATAAGGACTAAGTTTTCTAAAAGAAATGAAATTTGGAGAAAATTGAAAAAGATTTTTAAGCCTCATGTAGTAAATCCATTAATTTCAAAATATACGTTTGAAACTCACAAAACCAGGATTTCGTTCAGATCGATTTGAAAATATAAATTGTGGAGCAAATTGGCTGAACGGATTAAGCACTAATGGCACCTGAGACGGAGACACACACATTCGGACGGAGATTTTGTCGTCAATTGATTTCTCTGTATCAAGGACCCACAAAACATGAATTCTGGTTTCATCCTGAGTTAGAGGAAGTGATTCACTAAAAATAATTAAATTTATACAATTTTTGTTACCAGAGCCCGTCAATAAGGGTTTTTTCTGCCGAAATTTTTCCGCCTTTGTCGCTCGATTACATGGCTTTCTCTGGTTAGCATGTAAGTGCGAGAAGTAAAAATTACGAAAATGTAAGTTTTACCTTAAAGTGTTTCAAACGATAGGTTTAAATGTCTCGAAGACTCAAAATTTTTCTGCGAAAATGAACGCCAAATACTGCGTTTTCAGAAAATGGTTTTTTAGAACAGATTACAATAAGTTAACCGGATAACTTAACACTTTGCCGTTTCCTTCACACAGGTGTCACATTTAATATGTCTGCTACTCTGGTATTTAGAGATTAATGGCATAGTAAAGCGAGACGTTGTTTCTTGTAAAGAACCCTGATTTAGTTTTCTGTTCATTTTAAACTTTTTCTTTCATTGTTAGCAAAAATACAGAAAACAATGCAATTTTTTAAAATATTTTGACAAAAAATATTTTATGGTTTACTAATTCATTGCTGTGTGTTTACGGACCTCAAACAAAGCACGTAACGGAAATGTTAATGCCCTTTCTGGCTTTTCTGATTCTTTATGCCCTCGGGCCGTTTGAATACTTTAAGGCCCGCTCTAATACCAACAAAACACATTTTTATGAATTTGATTTATTAAAGTGACGATGCAATCAAATACAATAAATAAATGGCATAATGCTGAAATAAGTAAAATAACTCGTTATAAACTTATTTTGCTTAATTGATATGAAAATTGCAATTTTGGAATGTTCCCGTGAATATACAATTGCCACCAATCACTCATCTTTCACTGTTACGTATCACCCTTTTTAGAGACAGTATGTGCTTCTTGAGTAGGAGTACTACTCGTAGAAATAACATTTCCATAAGGCACATCGGCTAACATCCTCGAACTGTTATTTTTTTGATGTAATGATATATTCTAAATAAATTTTGGTAATAGAAGCAAATAACCAAAAAGTGCCGTTTCATCAACGTAATTTACACAGTTATTAACATTTTTATATACTAACTGTCAAATTCGCCATAAACATTTTCATATATTTTTCGAGATTTTACTGAAAAACACTGCCCATAGTTTCGTTAGCTTTTGCGAGAATTTCCGCAGGAACTTCACAATATTCTATCGCTTTGTACGAACAAATCAGCCCATTTACGATTAAGAATAGTAATTAGATACACACACTGTTTTGTTTTTTCTGCCGTCATATTGACAAATGACTATTAGAATGGATATCTCCACTTTAAGTCGTAAGAAATATAAAATCATCGAATTCTTGTTTGATTCAGCAACGAACTAGTAAAGCATAAAGTTTTGTATACATCACGGGCGCCAGTAGATGTTTTTGCCCCTCACACGACTTCCAACGCCTCGGGCCAGAGGACCTCGGGTTTGTGACTCACTTTCAGGACAAAATGCCCTTGATACACAAATAACTATAATTTTGGCTATAATAAAAACTATAATATGTGTTATTCTTACGACTTAATCCAATTCTCTTCGTCTCTTTGAAAAAAATTCTGTAAAGTTCGTCAGGATATTTTGTTGCAGGTATTATTGTGAGTTTGAACGAAACGGTCGTTTGAAAAAACTACGGAACCATGGATTGACAATTTGTACAATTTGGCTACCTAACGTGCAGTAATGTATTACATATTTTACTCCACACACGGGAAGTAATTTACTATATATTGAAACAGGATTTATATAATTTTTGAATCATGACCTCACAAAACGCAATTTTATGTCGAAAAATCGCCGTTTTTGCTTCAGCATTACATACATTTCTCTGTAGTACTTATATAACTGTATATAAATGCGTATATGTGAAAGTAAAATCCAATTCAAATGAAGATGTGTGGTACACACTCATTTATTTCAAAAGTCAGGAACAGTAGCCGTTTCTTACCTTTACAAATGAAACAAACGAAAAAAAACTGTTAGAATTTTCGCAGCTCATAATGCCGAAAAGAAAATAGTTTTGAGTCAATAAGCACTTTTGAAACAATCACAATAAGATCATTGGGTCCAGGTGTTTCTCATTTTTACTTTCTCGCTACTGCTCACGCAGTTTAGATAAAGTATTGTAATGCTGCGAAGAAAAAAGGAGAATTTTGTACAGAAAAAATATTGTCAGGTTCTGGTAACGTAAAAGTTGATATATCTTGTACCAATATATAGTAAATTATATACTATAACCCGTTGTGTAATCAGAATTTAACGTTTCTGGGCCCTTGATATTTAAATCGATTTACACAAAACGTATGTCCGTTTTCCAGTCAGTCCTATCTCTGAACAACGCTAGTTTTTAAATCATGTATTGATGGTTTGATGGAATTATTTTCATGGAAACTGATTTTCCCGAATCAATCTGATGTCGCGGCCCCTTGAATTTGAAATAGATATTTTAATTATGGAAGATACTTTTTGTGAAGCTCCTGAGATATTTACAGAATTTCAAGAAAACGGGCACTAAATTTTTCGATTACATTTTGACCACGGAAAACGTAAATTGTGTAGGTCTAATTTTTGTCAAATCTCTGATTTTCGAAAAATGCAAAAGTTAAGTTTTTTGCGTCTTCATATAACTAACGATGAAAGATAGAGATTTTCTATTAATGAAATCTATTTTAAAAGACAGATGTTCAAAAACGTAATTTAAGAGTTTTTCGAAAATTTGAACGCGGATATGCGCCACAGGCTCATTGTTTGAAAAGGACAATAGATTTTTCAAGTAATAGAGGGTGTGTTAGATGCGCCGAAATTTCAATATTTTAGTATTACATAACTATTTCCAATATTTACCCTGCTCGTTTCAGCATCTTCCTGGATGTCTGGGAGATTGGTGCGAAATATGTTGCGCGGAAGGTACCTGCGGTTGTATCTCCATGCACCATAAATTAGAGCTGAGCCAGTTGCTCCAGCCAAGAGGAGAGCAAACAAACTAGAAGAGAAAATTCATCAATGTTTATTACTCTCGCATATTTGACAGACATAGGAATATTTCGTCACATAACTCAGCAATTCAAGCATAAGATTCATTTCTGTCACAGTTGAAATAATCAACCTAATTATCTGACAGATTTACCAATTACTCAAGTATCTGTCGTAAAGTATTAATAAATAACTAGTGGTGCGAAAGAAAATCATAGATTTTTTCATTGCTGTTCGTTTCCTAAATTATGAAGGTTTTCGTCTGAGCTTGGGGTTTGGGGTTTTTTTCCATCCTTTTCCCAGCTGACATCTATCGCCATTCACAATATATTATATCACATTTTCTCGATTTTTCGATACCGTAATGGTACAAGTGGAAGATGACTTTAAAAATATTATACAGGAGTAAAACCTCGCCTTATACGGAAATTTGCAGTCAAAATTTCGAGTTGTTTTGAGAAATTATTATTTGAGCATTTAGCGGGAGAGGTGGTCTAGGGCATCAACTGATGTCGCTGCTTCTGACCTGAAAGTACTAGGTTCAAATCCTGACGGTGGCAGTATTCTCTACATTAGCGGTAGATAAGCTAGGTCGAATTCAGTCGCTGACTGGAGGAGAATTTTAGCCGGCCGGCTGCTCTGATCGGTAGTTTTCCCTGGTTTCACCAATCAATACCAAGTGAACGGCGGAGAAGTTCCAAAACAGGCGACGGACCGCGCGCCATCTATTCTTTCTCTTCCTTCTCCTATACTCATCTCTTGTATACACACTTATTTGCACTACACTTGCCAGGGGACTAGATGGGAAATTAGAGCTTGTTCAGTCTGGGACGGCGCTCAGCTGATGGGAGAATTTGTAAGATTACAAAGTTTAAAGAAGCTTCTTTATTTACGACTATTGAAGTCAATTGTTGTTGGTTACTATTTATTCCCTCACATTAGGGTGCTTGTTCTGGGATTGTATTTCAATTGAACGAGATTTTGATGAATGACAAGAACGTTCTTGGATTGAACGGCATTTTGATGAAACATAAGAATTTTCTTGAACGGGATTTCGAAGAACGAATAGAACTTTCTCTAGCCGCTACTTAGCAACATTGTAAAATTGCGACGTGCCGTTCGACGACGGTCAATTTGAAAGGAACTTCAAACAGAAGCTGATTTCCAACATTGTGACGGCGACGGACTGAAGTAAGGTAACAACTCAAAAACACGAAGCATTGAGGAGATACGCGTGCAGATGCGAATAATAAACGTGTGCGATTAATTTTAGTAAAAGTTTAATCATCAACTTGTTCGCATGATTTCATACGTTACCGACCGTAATTCACGCTATCGACAGATTGATTGGAAGTTTTGATAACTTCTCGAAAGGTACCGACACTGAGTGAAATATAACAAATAAACGAAAATATAACCTCTGCTTCAGTAAAAGCAATGCAAAATGTAATTTTTGAAACTGTGCTACAAGATCGTTAATATAGACATTGACTCCGAGAATTTGCTGGTTTCACATTCGAGTGAAAGTCCGAAGATGATGAAATGAAGACGGCGGTCAGCAAGACCGCAAGCGTCATTTCAAGCGTTTAAAGAAGCGGAGTTAGGAGTTCTATGCAACATTGTTTCTATCGATTGAGAAAAAAACGAAGTGGTTGACGATGTTTGTAAATATTTGGGAGGACTGCTAGAGCTTGCGCGAAAATCGAGATTGATGTCAAGCAAGAAGAAGACAAAAGTGTTGTAAAGAAAATCTCGAAATATCAAGATAACGATAAGGTAATACTAGTGAAGAAGAGGACAGTTTAAATTGAGCAGAAGCTAAGTTAAAGGCTCACTGAAAATATTAAAAGGAACTGACCGATACCGAAGCTCACCTCATGTGCAACCAGATCACAAATAGGAAAGAGTCCAAGGTAGAGTTTAGCTAAGCATGATGTAAAAAATAAGGTTTAAATCATAGTTGAGAATGACGACCCAATGAAGAGTAAAACTTTTTAGCACTTGGGAAATATATTTTAAGATGGGCAGATTAAACGTTCAAGTAAGACACAAGTTGTACAAAACTTTAGGGAACCGAATAATGTAACAGGATTGCAGAATGTTCTGGGACTAACTGAATGTTTTCGAAAATTTATTCCAGATTAAAAATTTCATACCCGAATAGACAACGGACAAGTAAAGAGCGTTCTACGATTTTGTGGGAAGAAATGGAAACAAACAACAATAGTCTTTAATACACGTAAATAAAGAAGTTATATTCTTTAAACTTTGTAACTTTACACATTTTATGTCAACTTGCACGTCTTAACTAACAGTTCAATCTCCAACATTGAAACTGAAATTCAATAGGCCCATTATTTTGAAAATGAAATATTTCTCGATTACAACGTTCCTCAGCATGTTTCCGTGCATGTTCCACTACATGTTCGTTACATGTTAAGGCTCCACTCACCCCATTTCTCTCTGAATAAGGAGAGCGGATTACTCTTTACTCTTCTTGGCCTAGAGCTATCGTGAACAGAGCAGTTTCTGTGGAAACTCTCCAAACAAACGATTGGTTGTTGTATCCCTGTGTTGTAAAGGATTTGTTATCGGAATGTTTCATAGCTCTAGTTACCTGACTACATTTTCTTGAGGATTGTTTGACTGCAGACTAGTACATCAAATTTGTATATTATTTTAGGTAAAAATGGTTTACGAGGTCCAAGGCACTCATTTATCCAGAGAATATTTTGTAGGTACTATCATCACAACACGCAGTTTAAATATAACATTTACCTGATAAAAATTCACGAAGGTGTGTCCATTTAAATAGCTTCTATTTCTATGCTTTTTTGACACTATTATACTTAGTTTGAGTAAGAAGAAACACTGAGTTTAATAAGCAATGATTTATGATTAGAAAATTGATGCTGGATATATGGGACACTGCCACGGTAGAAACGCCGTTGAAGAAATACCATTAGATGATGTTAATAGATTAGTTTTTTAAAACTTGGTGAAAAAATGAAAAACAAATACATATTTATGGTGTTTATGGCATTCATTAACTAATGTAATTTTGATGCATTAAGTGTATTTTCTGCAGTTTCTAAATTTTTATAAATATTTTATCCTTGAAATCGTCAGTATAATATTAAGCTAGAGATTCTACAGAATGGTACAGACTTTCTCGTAATATAGTTTTCTAATTACCTTCTGTCTTTTTGCTCCATTCTCTGGCCAGCTGTAATCCCAGTGGACATTTTTTGATATTTTTTTCTCAACTTTTTGCATTCCTAGTAGTACAACCAAAATATTCCTTCAAGAATATTAAATAAGAGTAAAACCTCGTTCTAAATAGAAATTTTTATTGAAAAAGTGGGAGCAGTTCTTAAGAAAATGACGATTATATATTACTGTAAATGCGAAATTTGAAGCTCTTTTACACAGGAATCTGTTGTGTTTTCGCAAAAGTTCATTTGAAATCTTTTGAATCGCATCTATTCACAATTGTAATAATTCATACAAATCGTTGAAATTGTCTATATTAACGGAGTGAGAGTTATTTAAATATAGTTACATTTGTGTACTTTTGGAAAAACAAATGAATAGAAGAAAATGTACTTTACGTCATATTAAACATCGCACATAGAACTATCTATTCGAAAAAAATGAAAAAAACAACATTGGAACAACTTTTGTGAAAATGGCGTTTGAGCATTTCTGAAAATGCGGGGATTTGAACTCATTTGCACAGAAAACTATTGAGTTCTTGAGAAACTTTATATAACATTATTTAAACAAAGTGTACTCATAAATATAATAATGTGAAAAAATTGCCTTTAATGTAAATATTATCGACGTGAGAGACAAGTCAAAAATTCCATGTTTAAAATTTTTGAAAAAACAAAAGAATAGAGGAATATGGCGTTTATGTCGTCGGATAGAGTTCATTTGGTACTAATTCTACCAAACATTTAAAGAAAAAATTGTGCAATATTTAAAAAAATATTTTTGTAAATATTATACGCTCTATTGCACGAAAACTACTAACATTTTCGAAAAAATGTACATGATCTTTATGATACAACTATTTATAGGCAACAAATTTGTATTGAAGGAGAAATATCTGTGTTCAATTTTATAGTTGTAGGAGGACGTCGGAAAAGATTCAAACTTGGCCATTTTCAAAACTTCAGAGTTAACTGTGTAAATGGAATCTATGCCACCTTTATAAGTGTATCTTATAAAGAAATTGTGAAAGTGTATAAGAAATTGAAAGAAAAAATTTGAAGTCTTTTTTGAAAAAATGTTGAAAATGCTCAAGTGGCTTTATATAGAGTACCTCCAAATATTAAAGAATGTTTTTCAAAGTCTCAAAGCTTCAACTAGAGCCAGATTGACCGGGCTGTCTTCAATTTGCTACAGATTGTACGCATTGTTTAGGCGCTAACAGTGTTCACAGACGGACGGACGGACAGACGGACAGACAGACGGACGAACAGACGGACGAACAGACGGACGGACGGACGGACGGTTTGAAAAGAACCAATTTTCCGTTATTAGGGGACCCCCAAACGTGTATTTCCGTTGAAATCTCGAAAACGATTTTCCGCAGCATTACATAACTTTCTCTATACTACTTATATCACTCCAGTTTATACGTATGCATACGAGAAAGTAAAAAAAGATAATACTGTGTACCAACCTAAAATTAGTGCCCAAAGTTCCACGAGAAATGAGTAATAGAAAACTGCAGAGACCATCTTCTTCACACTTTTCACTTTCTGGTATAAGTACGAATATACGAAGTAATATACGTAGTATGGAGAAAGTTACGTTACAAACGCACACGCGCCATTTTCTAAAAAATGGCTCCAAATTTTTTTTTCAACTTCTGCAAGGTATAAAGGTAATGGACTGTTTATTATGACGTAAAGTTCATTTTTATGTACTCTTTTGTTTTAAAAAATTACACAAATGTAATTTATTTTAAATATCACTCACGCCGTTAATACGCAGAATTCAATGGATTTGTATACATTATTGCATTTGTGAGTGGACGTGCTTCAAATGACTTCTAATGAGGTGTTTCGGAAACGCAATAGATTCCTATGAAAAAGAGCTTCAAATTTCGCATTTATAGTAATGCTTAATCGCTATTTTCTTAAAAATGGCTTCGAATTTTTCAATGAAAATTGCTATTTAGGACGACGTTATAGCTTTCTTTAATATTCTTAAAATGTATTTTAGGTTCTGTTGTATAGAAACTGAAAAGTTGCGAAAATTTAAAAAGAAATTTCTTTGGGCCGCAATAAATGGAAGCAGGCAAAGAGGGACAAAATTACAGTACCGGCACACTGCTAGGAAATTAGAAAACTTTACTAATTACTAAGAATGTCTGTGCCATTTTGTAGCACTTCTAGTTACTTTCTCGTATACATAGGTAGTACATACGGGAGTAGTATATGTAGTATAGAGAAAGTTATATACTGCTGCGGAAAATCGATTTCGAGATTTCAACGGAAATACACGTTTTCGGGTCCCCTGATATCGAAAAAGTTTTTTTTCCAAAATGTCCATCCGTCCGTCTTTCTGTCGGTCAGTCCGTCCGTCTGTGAACACTACTAGAGCCTAAACTATGTGTAAAATCTTTTCTAAATTTAGGAATGCCCTGTCGATCTGGCTCTATTTGAAGCTTTGAGATTTTTTTCAAAAATATTAGTAATTTTCTTGTAATAGAGCGTGAATTATTTGCAATTTAAAAAAATAGCAAATCAAGATTTTCTCAAAAACAGCTCCAAATTTTCGTCTTTGCATTTTTGGAATAGATAGTACCAAATGCAATCTATACGATGACATAAAAGCCATGTTGCTCTATTCATTTGTTTTTACAAAAATTACAAAAACGTAATTTTTTTACCTGTCTCTCACGTCAGTAATATTTACATTAGATGCGATTTCTTAACGTTATTGTGTTTATGAGTACATTCGTTTTAAATAATGTCAATCAAAGTTTCTCGGGAACACAAGTTTTCTATAAAAATGAGCATAAATTTCCGCATTTTCAGAATCTCATAAACTCCATTTTCTTAAACATGGCTCCAAATTATTTCTTATTTTTTTCCTAATGGGTAGTGTTAATTGCACTGTTTTACATGACGTGAAGTACATTTTGGTGTATTCTTTTGTTTTTTCAAAAATTAAACAAATGTAATTTTTTTAAATACTTCTA
This sequence comes from Teleogryllus occipitalis, assembly GCA_011170035.1. Taxonomy (NCBI): domain Eukaryota; kingdom Metazoa; phylum Arthropoda; class Insecta; order Orthoptera; family Gryllidae; genus Teleogryllus; species Teleogryllus occipitalis. Next base: position 30,491 of record BLKR01010841.1, read on the forward strand.
ATGCCGTTAATATTGACATTTCCATTAGTTTGTATGCATTATTACATTTGTGAGTATAAGTGCTTTGTGAGAAAAAGAGCATCAAATTTTGCATTTACAGTAAAGCTTAATCGCCATTTTCTTCGAAAACGGTTACGAATTTCTCAATGAAAACTTCTATTTAGTGCGAGTTTATACTCTTCTTTAATAATTTTGAAGTAATGATTCTGTTGTACTACTAGGAAAGCAAAAGGTTGAGAAGTAATTGCAAGTCCTGAAAGTCAGACCATACCAAAGAAATTTAAAAAATTTGGTACGAGAAAGTCTGTGCCATATTGTAGCACCTCTACTTACTTTCTCGTATACATACGTATATATGGGAGTAATATACATAGTATAGAGAATGTTATATAATGCTGCGGAAAATCGATTTCAAGATTTCAACGGAAACACACGTTGTGGGGTTCCCTGATACCGAAAAGGCGTTTTTTTTTCAAAACGTCCGTCTGTCTGTTCGTCTGTCTGTCCGTCCGTCTGTGAACACTGTTAACGCGATCTTTTCCAAATTGAAGAAAGCTCTGCCCATCTCGCCTTAGTCGAAGCTTTGAGATTTTGAAATACGTTCTTTAATGTTTGGGGTACTTTTATAAAGCACCTGGGACATTCTCAAAATTTTCTAAAAAGACTCCTAATTTATACTTTACATTTCTCGTAAGAATGAAGTAAAATACATGTATAAAGGTGGCATAGGACGGATTTTCACGGTTAATTCTGAAATTTCGAAAATTGCAAAAATTTGAATTTTGTTCGACTTCTTCCTAAATCTATAAAATTGAAGGCACATATTTTTCCTTCAAATGAAATTTGTTGCCCATAAATAGTTCTTTCATTAAGGACTTTTTTGAAAGTTTTAGTAGTTTTCGTGCAATAGAGCGGGAAATACTTGCAATTAAAAAAACACAAAAACAAGGTTTTTTTAAAAACGCTCAAATTTCTTTCTTTAAATTTTTGGTAGAGTTAGTACGAAATGCACCATATCCGATGACATAATCGCCATATTGCTAATTTGTTTTTTAAAAAATACAAAAATGTAATATTTTTTATCTGTCTCACACGCCGGTAAGATTTACATTAGAAACGATTTGTTCACGTTATTGTATTTTCGGTTACACTTGCATTAAATAATGTCAAATAACATTTCTCGAAAACTCAACAGTTTTCGGGTAAAATTAGCTCAATTTTACCGCATTTGAGCTCAATTTTACAGCATTTTTACAAACTATCAAACGACGTTTTCTTAAAAATGGTTCTAAATTTTTTCTTAAACTTTTCCAATGGGTAGTGCTAATTGCACTGTTTAATATAACGTAATATGACGTTCATTTTCGAGTACTCATTTCTTTTTTAAAAATTACACAAATGTAATTTTTTTGAAATATCTCTCACGCCCTTAATATGCAGACTTCCATCGATTTGTATACATTATTGTATTTGTGAGTAAACGTGCTTCAAACGACTTCAAATGAAGTTTTTCGAACACTCAATAAATTCCTGAGAAAAAGAGCTTCAAAATTCACATTTACAGTAACGTTTAATCGGCATTTTCTTAAAAAGGGCTCCAAATTTTTTAATGAAAGTTTCTATTTAGAACGAGGTTTGACTCTTCTTTAATATTCTTGAAGTGATATTTTGGTTGTACTATTAGGAAATTGAAAAATTGAGAAAATATCAAAACAATTTACTTAGGGCAACCATAGCTCGCAGCTGGCCAGAGAATGGAGCAAGACCATTCGCTCGTACCTCGCTCGCATCGTAATATCACATTCGTGTATTAATACCCATCATTTCATCATCATTCCATAATGTACTATTTCCAGTCAGAAGCTGAAGTGGCGATCTAAACAACTTCAATTTTCGACATTTTAAAATTCAAAATATATTTTGTATAGTTTCATTTGACAGAAAAATTAAAATGGATAAAAAAATGGGCAATAGTAATACAGAAAATGTCCGAATGTCTGCAATAGTGATGTCCTCTGCGCTGCGAGCTATTCATTGCAATATCTTTAGGTAGTTTGTGAATATCTGAAGCTGTGCTACGCTATGTGGTTTCCTGTTGCACCGTGGCGCGTTACTTTGCTCCCATGCGTTGCCTCTCTATTCTGCAAACGACTCTCGTTCCGCATGACTGTCCTCGCAAAGCATATTTTTAGTAAAACAACTTATTTTTTTGAAACTGTCCTCAACGTTTGTTTAAAACTATCCTCATCCTCTTCCTTTCCTTACTCGTCCACTTGTCTCCTCTGATACACTACATCATCATAATCATTGTCATTTATTGATGAGGTCATTAGTTTTCAATTCCTGCTGCAGGTAAAACTCTCGATTATGGAGGCATTCCACCAAACGAATAAAATTCAAAATATTCTTTTCATAGCGGTTATGATCCCTAAGCGTGTAACGTGGAATCCAAATGTGTCCGAATTTTCTAGAAATCTCGTAAATGCAAGGTAGTACTTGGTTAATGTTTACGATTTCAGCCACTTGAATGGTAAGTTCCGGTCCCGTTTTTGAGTAGGTAATTGGAAGAATCATTCGCTCTACATTTCTTGCCTTTAGTGAATGAATGTGCTGTCTAAAGATCCTTTACGCATGAAAGTAAAGTTGTAAGGAAAACGTACGAAACTGGCTTTAAGGGTCACGCCATGTCCTCAATGGGGTTCACTTCCTGGAGGTCACCTACTCGCTACAAAGGCCACTATCCTAAACTAGAAGTGCTACAGCAGCACATACATTCTCTTCTTATTTGTGACTGTTACGTAATGTTATAACTAGGGGCGAATTTTAATGAAATGCCATTTTCCTTTTCACTTTAGAACAATGGTTTTTAGAATTGACAATTTCGTCTTGACAAAAGCAAATGACCCATTTTAACACGAAAATTTTGGCATTTTCGTCAATTTCTACTAATAAGTCATTTTTTACACTTTCCTGTCATTTTTTAAAAAAATTGGCTGATTTAATCTATTTTAATATTTTAATGATACTTGCTACAAATACTATTTACGAGATGCAACAAAGGTTCTTTACAGAATTACTCAGTAGCTAATTCGATTTCTTTGCTCAGAAATTGTAATTTCAACCGTTGTATGTAAGCTACGGTTCCTGTGACGCCTATCAGCGCCATTGTCAGTTCGGCCAATTACGGGATACCTAAAGACAGATATTTCCTGGTAAAGAACAGTCCAAACCAAAAGGTGGCAAGCTGAGTACACTTCAACAAAAGAAAGAAGGCTCTATTAGTAGTGGTAGAAGTAGTATTAGAAGTGGTAGTTGAAGTAGTATTAGAAGCAGTAGTAGTAGTAGCAGTAGTAGTAGTGGTAGTAGTAGTGGTAGTAGTAGTAATAGTGGTAGTAGTGGTAATAGTAGTAGTAGTAGTAGTGGTAGTGGTAGTAGTGGTAGTAGTAGTAGTAGTAGTAGTAGTAGTAGTAGTTGTAGTGGTAGTGGTAGTAGTGGTGGTAGTAGTAGTAGTAGTAGTAGTGGTAGTGGTAGTAGTAGTAGTGGTAGTAGTGGTAGTAGTGGTAATAGTGGTAGTAGTGGTAGTGGTGGTGGTAGTAGTAGTAGTAGTAGTAGTAGTAGTAGTAGTAGTAGTAGTAGTAGTAGTAGTTGTAGTTGTAGTAGTAGTAGTTGTAGTAGTAGTTGTAGTAGTAGTAGTAGTAGTTGTAGTAGTTGTAGTTGTAGTAGTTGTAGTTGTAGTAGTTGTAGTTGTAGTAGTTGTAGTAGTTGTAGTTGTAGTAGTTGTAGTAGTAGTAGTAGTAGAAAGAAAATACAGTTTGCCCATCTCAACATCATGCAGAAATGTTACGCGGTTCAGAAAGTAGAAACCTTTTGCGTTGGGAGGAGAAAGAAGGAGATAGAACCTGGACTTTCGACTTGAAGATCGTGATGGCTAAGAATATTTACCATTTAAAGAAAGTCTGAATACAACTTCTAGGAGAATGCCCTTGAGCAATCACTGGACAACTGACAGTCTGCATCAGTTCCTTCCAACATGTGACCTCTCTTTATAGCACAGAAAAACAATATATACATGTTAGTGTAACATTTTCAAGCCTGCGAGTTGTGGGACTCGGGATTATTATTTCAAATAGAACAATTAGGTATACCAGAATTCTTACAACTATTCCTTAAACATTTCATTCTCGACTGATCCTTTAAAGTTAAAATAAACTCTGCACTATCACATTTGATAAATGCAGGGGTGCCTCAAGGTTCCTGTTTATTCTCCTAGTGTTCACCCTATTTATGGCGGATTTTCCTCCTCCGTTAGACTCGGAGATCGCTTTAATAACGACGACACAGCCCTCTTATTGTAGGTAACGAGGATATTAATACAGCTTACGGTTACCTCACATACGATTTAGAATAACTCACAAATTGAACAAAACCTGAATGATAAATATAAACTCTCCAAAATCTCAATGTAAAATATTCATTCTTCATACCTACACCTCCAAAGTTAAACATACACCTCTAAGGTTAAAAATAGTAAATACCAATGCACCATGGCTCCCTTCCGGAACAACAGTGAAATGTCTCGGAGTCCTATTAGAGAAAAGACTAACATGGAAACACCATTTACTCAATATATCAAATAATGCGTACCCAAAATGACTAAACACTCCCTCTGGTCAGCTGTAAGTCACACCTCAGTGTCAAAAATTGTCTACTAATATTTAAATCAATAATTCGTCTTACCTTAACATATGCCCATAATTGAGGAAGATGACACGTTAATAATAATAATAATAATAATAATAATAATAATAATAATAATAATAATAATAATAATAATAATAATATTTCGATCCGGGTAGCCGAGATCTTTAAGACTAATGATCTGGCAGTCTCAGACCGAACGATCGCGGGTTCCCACCTCCAGCTTGGTCGTGTTTGTGTGTGTCTTTGTATGTTTGTTTGTGACTGTCCATTTCATCCTTCATCATTTTCATTTCACCTCATCGCCCAGGACTATCAACCATGGGTGTAAAAGCGGATTCAGCATGAAAATGCTGATGCCAATTTGCGACCAAAAATAAATAAATAAATAAATAAATGACAACACAATGAAGCAGATATGACCATCAAACGTATACTGGATTAAACAAAATATTTTTATTTAATAATTGAAACATTAGATGCAACAAGTTTATTTGCTCTTTGAAAAAATAATGGAGATTGAATAATATGTTTATTGGCACAAAAGAAAAAGGATGAAGATATAAGTTCTTCTGTGATATGTAATAAAACTCACAAGCATATAGATGTATTCAAAGTCACAAACATTCAATAAAGACTTGTTTACGTAATACAAAAAATGAAAATTTTTTAAATAATTTTTAATTGCATGAAGGCTGATATCTATATATATAAAAGAAAGTCGTGTTAGTTACACTATTTATAACTCAAGAACGGCTGTACCGATTTGGCTGAAAGTTGGTGAGCATGCAGCTTAGGACCAGGAGACGGACATAGGATACTGTTTATCCCGTTCGACAGCGTTCCTGTGTGAGAACGCACGTTTGCGCGTGATTTCGCATGTTATCGGTCAGTGCTGCCTGTTGTAACCCATTGTTGTAACGTCGCACTGATAACAGAAGGCGATAATGATAGCCGCATTTCGTTTGCCGTTATCTATATATATAAAAGAAAGTCGTGTTAGTTACACTATTTATAACTCAAGAACGGCTGTACCGATTTGGCTGAAAATTGGTGAGCAGGAAGCTTAGAGCCAGGAGATGGACATAAGATACTGTTTATCCCGTTCGACAGCGTTCCTGTGTGAGAACACACGTTTTTGCACGTTTTCGCACGTTTTCGCGTGATTTCGCATGTTAGCGGTGATTGTTGCCTGTTGTAACCCATTGTTTATATTTCCAAATAATTTCTGTAACTTTGTCTCATCAAAAGACGAACTTATCAACTACATATTTCCAAACATTATTTCTAACTACAAAAATAATGAATGGTTGGGTGAGCGAGCAATTTTAGCGGCTAAGAATAAAGATGTAAATGACCTGAACTACGTAATTCAGAGTAAGATCATTGTAACAACGCATTCATTCAAATCTATTGACTGCGTCACGAATGAAGATGAAGCCACCCATTGAATTTTTAAACTCCTTGGATGTGCCTGGCTTACCACCGCACAATTTACGCCTAAAAGTTGGCTCCGTAGTAATCATGCTTCGAAACATAAACCAACCAAAACTGTGCAACGGTACGCGTTTGGTGGTTAGAAAATTGATGAACAATGTAATTTACGCGACGATACTCAAAGGAAAATTCGAAGGTGAGGAAGTTCTCATTCCGAGGATCCCGATGATCCCAACCGATATGACGTTTCAATTTAAAAGACTTCAATTTTCGATCCGTCTTGCATTCGCTATGACCATCAACAAATCACAAGGCCAATCATTGAAAGTTTGTGGTTTCAATCTAGAATATCCATGTTTTTCCCATGGTCAATTATATGTGGCATGTTCACGGGTCGGAAGATCATCTGCGTTGTTTGTTTTTGCGCCTGATAATAAAACAAAAAATGTCGTGTATCACAAGGTTCTTAACTGAAGAGTGGAACCTATGCACCAAAATACAGGAAAAACAATGAATGATTAATCTACTTAATTTTTTTATTTGTATTTTCTAATAAACAATTTAACTTAATAAATTCCAAAATCTGCTTATTTATTGCTTTTAACAGCCGGTCCCTATGATTACAGCTTTGTATTTCTCTCTTAAACAAAAATCAATTAAAAAAAAAACGATCTGCTACGTAACAGATTTTTTAATTATCTATTTAATATCAGAGCGTTTTTTTGAAATTCTTCTTTGTTTGAGAGAAAAACACAAATCTGCAATTGCTTTATTATCACGAGTGCAACAAGGATAGTACAGTTTCTCACAGTGAGTGCGACGCGAGAAAAAGATGGGACCGGCTGTTAAGGCGGAACAGAGTTCGCCGGGTCAGCTAGTCTATATATATAAAAGAAAGTCGTGTTAGTTACACTATTTATAACTCAAGAACGGCTGTACCGATTTGGCTGAAAGTTGGTGAGCAGGAAGCTTAGGGCCAGAAGACGGATATAGAATACTGTTCATCCCATTCGACAGCGTTCCTGTGTGAGAACGCACGTTTTCGCGTAATTTCGCATGTTAGCGGTCATTGTTGCCTGTGGTAACCCATTGTTGTAACGCCGCACTGATAACAGAAGGCGATAATGATAGCCGCCTTTCGTTCGCCGTTATCTATATATATAAAAGAAAGTCGTGTTAGTTACACTATTTATAACTCAAGAACGGCTGTACCAATTTGGCTGAAAGTTAGTGAGCATGCAGCTTAGGGCCAGGAGACGGACATAGGATACTGTTTATCCCGTTTGACAGCGTTCCTGTGTGAGAACGCACGTTTTCGCGTGATTTCGCATGTTAGCGGTCATTGTTGTCTGTGGTAACCCATTGTTGTAACGCCGCACTGATAACAGAAGGCGATAATGATAGCCGCCTTTCGTTCGCCGTTATCTTCTCTATATATAAAAGAAAGTCGTGTTAGTTACACTATTTATAACTCAAGAACGGCTGTACCGATTTGGCTGAAAGTTGGTAAGCATGCAGCTTAGGGCCAGGAGACGGACATAGGATACTGTTTATCCCGTTCGACAGCGTTCCTGTGTGAGAACGCACGTTTTCGCGTGATTTCGCATGTTAGCGGTCATTGCTGCCTGCTGTAACCCATTGTTGTAACGTCGCACTGATAACAGAAGGCGATAATGATAGCCGCCTTTCGTTCGCCGTTATCTATATATATAAAAGAAAGTCGTGTTAGTTACACTATTTATAACTCAAGAACGGCTGTACCGATTTGGCAGAAAGTTGGTGAGCAGGAAGCTTAGGGCCAGGAGACGGACATAGAATACTGTTCATTCCATTCGACAGCGTTCCTGTGTGAAAACGCACGTTTTCGCGTGATTTCGCATGTTAGCGGTCATTGTTGCCTGTGGTAACCCATTGTTGTAACGCCGCACTGATAACAGAAGGCGATAATGATAGCCGCCTTTCGTTCGCCGTTATCTATATATATAAAAGAAAGTCGTGTTAGTTACACTATTTATAACTCAAGAACGGCTGTACCGATTTGGCTGAACGTTGGTGAGCAGGAAGCTTAGGGCCAGGAGACGGACATAGGATACTGTTTATCCCGTTCGACAGCGTTCCTGTGTGAGAACGCACGTTTTCGCGTGATTTCGCATGTTAGCGGTCATTGTTGTCTGTGGTAACCCATTGTTGTAACGCCGCACTGATAACAGAAGGCGATAACGATAGCCGCCTTTCGTTCGCCGTTATCTATATATATAAAAGAAAGTCGTGTTAGTTTCACTATTTATAACTCAAGAACGGCTGTACCGATTTGGCTGAAAATTGGTGAGCAGGAAGCTTAGAGCCAGGAGACGGACATAGGATACTGTTTATCCCGTTCGACAGCGTTCCTGTGTAAGAACGCACGTTTTTGCACCTTTTCGTAGGTTTTCGCGTGATTTCGCATGTTAGCGGTCATTGTTGCCTGTTGTAACTCATTGTTGTAACGCCGCACTGATAATAGAAGGCGATAATGATAGCCGCCATTCGTTCGCCGTTATATCTATATATAGTCGTGTTAGTTACACTATTTATAACTCAAGAACGGCTGTACCAATTTGGTGAGCAGGAAGCTTAGAGCCAGGAGGCGGACATAGGGTACTTTTTATCCCGTTCGACAGCGTTCCTGTGTGAGAACGCACGTTTTTGCTCGTACGCAGTGCAACAAGGATAGTACAGTTTCTCACAGTGAGTGCGACGCCAGAAAAAGATGGGACCGGCTGTTAAGGCGGAACAGAGTTCGCCGGGTCAGCTAGTATAACATAAATGCATTTGTCAATGAAGAATCTTTTGGATATAACTTTGGATATGGAAGTGTGGAAGTATATCTCGATCAGGTTTTTCGTCCTGTTTCCCTGATCCATTGAGCAAATGCTGAGATGGCCCCTTGTTTTGCTTCTGGACATAAATGTAACTTCATTTTCTGTGCACGTCTTCTTGAATTCAGTGGGAAATACAATTATTCAAATTATCGTTTCCATGTTGTCGCGGCAGGAAGTATTATTCCGAAGGACAACATGGAAAAGAGCCAAAATTTATTGCTTATTTATCCTTGTAAATAGATTTTATTACATGAGAGTTTTTTTTCTGTTTTCAAAATTTAAGTAGTATATAACTTAGTGTAGGGATCACAGAATTTTGAAAATGTGCACACAATTCACTTTTCCCCATAGCACGTCATACGCAGTTTTAACTGTTTTTTGACGTAAAATAAATTTTAAAAAAATTTTAAAAAATCTACCCAAACGAAAATTCTGTTAGAGTAACCATGAACATATTAAAGTTTTTTAACACTTTTACATTCTGAACACCTACTCTTTTCTTCTGGCATAGAGCCTGTCACTAAGGTCTTTTGAACAGTTCTTAATTGCATTTCAGAGATTTACAGAAATGACAACAAGAACTTTATACAGACATATCTCTGCATCCTTCACTTTTACACCGAAAGTTCACTTTTTTTTTCGTTTAATCTATTTAGCTTTTGGAACACTTTGTTATTCTTTATAGATAATCAAAACAGCACCCTGGAGTAGTTTGCCACCACACCCACAATGAATGAAAACAATCCTTTTGCAAAGTAATGGGGAAGTTTTCAAAGCATCTAATAAAATAAAGGAAACCTTGTTTAATAAGCATCTAATAAAATAAAGGAAACCAAGGAAATAAAGGTTTCCTTGTTGTGCAGAATGTATTTACATAATGAAATATTTTTCTTTTCATCTCCTTCTCAGTATTAGACATAACGTTTTCCCGAGTTTCTTTTGCGTTTGGCAACACTGCTGTTCCTATTTTCAACATTTCATCTTCTTTTTCTGCCATAGTTAGTTGGAGTTGAATTATGAGCAGACTGTAAACTTTCATTCAGATCATCATAATCAGAAGCAGTCGACATATCTGAAAGAGATCTCGACCAGATAATAATTTGAGACATCGACATTTTCTTCTCGTTTACACAGCACTACACACGCACGCTCGCGTATCGCGCATACATGTTGGAACAGCGTAACATCTGATGCTGCAGAAACAAATCTCTCACTCTCTAAACGCTGTTTGTTTGTTTTTCCAATGCCCACCCTTGACATGTTAGCCATAATGGTCAAGCGCGTAGGTGGTGAATCACTGTTGCTCATTTAGCGTTACCCAGGGGACACGTATGCCAGACCACGGACGCGAACAACTTTGTTTCTGCTCTGTGAATTATTATTATTATTATTATTATTATTATTATTATTATTATTATTATTATTATTATTGTTATCATTATACGTTTTCTCAGCTATTTTTACTGGTAAAAATGCTCACCTTCCCCAGAGTTGTTTTGGGGACAGGTTCGGTCACAGAAGAAGAACTTCATCTTATATCTGGACTTAAGATAAAAATTTTCTTACGATATGGGCTGTTTGCAACAAAACTGCGCGCTGTCCCATGTTCAGAACGTTTTTGGGTAGTTTAAGTTCTGTTAAGTTTTTAAGGAAGTTTTTACTGACCAGGCCTTCTGCCGATATCACGAGTGGGTATATTTTGGTAGCATTTAATTTCCAAACATGCTTTAGTTCATAAGATAAGTTTTCATATTTCGAAATTTTTTCCGTTTCTTTCTGTTTGATGTTGTGGGATAATGGTACTGCGATGTCTATTATTACTTCTTCTTTCTTCTTTTTATCTATAAGGAGAATGTCTGGCCTATTGTAATCGACAGTACGATCAGTAAAAACCGGTCTGTCCCAGTACAAAAGGATGGAACTTGTTTCCAGCACTGGAGGAGGGGTGTACTTATATAATGCTTATTATTATTATTATTATTATTATTATTATTATTATTATTATTATTATTATTATTATTATTATTATTATTATTGAATTATGAGGTGATAGGATGATGATGGTGAGAGGCGTTCGTGGCCATTTTGAACCATCCCAGCATTCGCCTAATGACATAGGGAATCGAAAAACCCCGGTCAGGATGGCCTGCCCGGGATCTCCCGACTGCGAAGTCAGCGTGCTTCGCACTGAGCCACTTCGCTCGGCCACTCTCTAAAGGCAACGTAGATACTGAAATTGATATCTCCGTCTATAAGAAGAATCGGGATTCTCAAAATGATGTTTAAGTAATAACAGATTGATTGGTTTTTAGTGTTTCCGGGCGCGTCAACTGCTTTGGTTATTAGTCCCGTTAGTATAGTGCATGTTTTTTCTCGGGAGATGGGGGTGATCCTCCTCCGCTGGATGGCGAGATCCGGCCCCGACCTACCGTCGGCTAGTGGGGTTTCCCCCAAACCAGGACTCTCCCACCAGCGGGGCACTGCCCCAGCCGGGGCAAGCTCTAAGCTCCCGACCAGTCTCCCGGAATATTAGTAGTGTAGTCCATGTTAGTGTAAGTGTGTGTGTGTGTGTGTGTGTGTGTGTGTGTAAGGGGAGAGGATAGGACAAGGAAGAGGAAGGACAAATCGCGCGCGGTCCGAGGCCCGTTTGGTAGGGTACTGCTCCGGCATTCGCCTGGTGTTGATCGGAGAAACCCCGGAAAACTACCGATCAGAGCAGCCGCCGCTAGAATTCTCCTCCAGACAGCGACTGAATTCGACCTAGCTGAAAAGCTAGTGTCGAAAATCCTGCCGTCAGGAAGGCCGTCAAGACCTAGGACCTCCTGGTCAGAGGCGCTGCAGTGACATCAGTTGATGCACTGAGATACCGCTCCGGGTTTAAGTAATAACAGCGTAAAACAACTTACGCTATTATTGTACCTAATACTTCAGTTTAGAGTGTAATGAAAGATATTTCGAATAGTAATACGAGTAGACACGTTTTAAGTCAAAATTAGTGAGGTCAACGTTCTCCATATTCGGTTATTCTAACTTTTCAGAGAGATTTTAAAGCGTTATATTTGGTTCGGTAGTGTTAACACAAAATGGAATTAGAAATCGTTTGAAGCGCAAAAGTCCTACCCATTTGTAAAAAAAAGCATATCTCTCAAAAGTTTACTCACATTTACGCCATGCGGAAATGCCAAGCGATCCGGAAAGTAGAAACCTTTTGCGTTGGGAGGAGATAGAGGGGGATAGGAGCTGGACTTTTGCCTTGAAGTTCGCGATGGCTGAGAAGATTCACCATTTCCAGATAGTCTGGATACCACTTCTAGGAGTATCCTCGCGAGCGGTCATTGAGCAAAAGACGACAGTCATCATCGGTATCCTGCAACATGTGACCAGTCTTTGAAGCACAGAAAACCATACACACACTGATGTACAACCTATAGGATAGGTTTGAATCCTGAGAGATTATCTTGGATTTTCACTTAGAGAAAGCGATCGCGTAGATATGAATGGAAGAGAAGGTAATAAGGATGTGGTAGCAACTATTTGATCTTACATAAACGTCCTTCATGTCAGATTTTGTCAAACGCTTACTAGATGTCAAGGAAAGCTACAAAATTCCCAAATGATTAAACTTACCCCCTAATCAACTGTAAGTCACACCTCAGTGTCAAAAAATGTCTACTATTTAAATCAATAATACGTCCTTCATTAACACATTCCTGTCCTGTATAGTACAACTTCGCACCAAGATACATCAAATTACTACATATGCTTCAAAATAAATGTTTACTTAAAATTATTAAAGCACCTTGATTAGCAGTAGTCAAATAAATCGCAAATCATCAGTTGCTCCAATAGCTGAATTTCCGTCAAAATAAAATGAATCATTTTATTCTAAGGTACAGTTCCTTCTCTGTACCCCTGTTGTCAATCTTGGTATATGCACAAATTCAAGAATCCGAATCCGTTCTTTTTTCTCTACAAATTATTTTCGACCTCCATAGACCTTTAAACTCAGGTCTATGAACAATAAATTAAAAATACATATTTTACATTTTGAAAAATGCATATATTCAGAGCCTTTTAAGACAAAATCCAGTAAACATCACATATAAAATAATTAAACAAAATACGTACGAGTATAATAACCATCATGCAAAGGTGACAGTAAAATAGCAAAAATTAGAATAAAAATCCGAAATGTTAATGTCATTGTACTAGTTCAACTCACTGAAAAGTATGATCTTCTGAACAGGAAGAAATAATAGATGATACTACCTTGTCAGCTAGGTCGAGTTCAGCGCATTCTGGAGGAGATTTCTAGCGGCCGGCTGCTCTGATCGGTAGTTTTCCGTGGTTTCTCCGATCAACACCAAGTGAATGCCGGAGCAGTACCCAACCGAATGGGCCACGGACCGCGCGCGATCTGTCCTTCCTCTTCTTTGTCCTCTCCTCTACCCTTACACACACACTTACACTACCATGCACTACACTACCACATATTCCGGGACACTACCACATATTCCGGGATACCGATAGGGAGCTTAGAGCTTGTCCCGGCTGAGGCGGTGCCCCGCTGGTGGGAGAGTCCTGGTTAGGGGAAAACCCCACTAGCCGGGTGTAGGTCGGCGCCGGATCTCGCCATCCAGCGGGGGAAGATCACCGCCATCTCCCGAGAAAAACATGCACTACGCTCACGGGACTAATGACTAAAGCAGTTGACGCGTCCGGAAACACGAAAAAATCAATCAATTGAACGGATGTGCCAGTTTCTTCTGGAATTCGCAAAATCAAGCGTTCATTTGGTATTCTTTCTTCGTCATTCGAAGTATAGTATCAAACATTTTTTTCTTACAGAATGATACAAATGTTGAGCTGATTTAAATTCAATTATGCATTTAGCATGCTCATGCAAATAAAAGAATCTATCGTTTAGCTTGTGCTAATTGCAGCCTCTTTTAGATCACTTATTAACATTAATAACTGATCTTAATAATCAGGTGCTTCAACAATTTAGTGTTCTTAGTCATTATGAAGAATAATTGCCATCCTTACTTGCAAATTAATGCACTATTGTGACCAACTATTCACTTGATTCTATTTATAATTTGTTTAAACAAGTTTCAAAGTCTATAAATCTCCCTCCACGATAGCTCCCATTAGGATGTCAGAACAATTTTCCGATTATCCAAAGGCGCTCACCTCGCCTTATCACGAAGCAGGTAATGGTCCTTCGAACGTAAACTTCAATCCTGAGTTGTCAAAGTAAGTAGTGCGACAAGCAAATCTACGACCTACAATCCATTGCTCCCCGCATCAGCTTGCCCTTCTACACGTCATTAACCGATAATCGTCTCTGGTACTCGAACTATGGTACTCATTAAGTGAATTGGAATAATATAAAATAAAGTAAGGAAAGTCACGAAAAATTTCGTTCTATATAGTTTATTTGTGGCCGGCAATTTGCAACCCACAAACCCACTCTCAATCCGAAAGCTTTTTTTATCAGCACTGTAACGACT